>JAADWP010000120.1:0-43661 GCA_023336215.1 Globisporangium iwayamae | reverse complement strand
TTTCTCGTCAACCAGGCAGAGTTGAGGGCTCTCCTTTCGCCTGTGGAAAGCGCTTGAACGGGCGTCAGCAGCCCGTCACCTCTTTCTGAATCGCCCTAACCCTGACCTAACCTCTATGTCGCGTGGTACGCCACCGGTACAATGTACCCCATATGTACCATTTTTGATATTGGTAGTTTGGGTCGGAGGGTCGGACTTACGAAGGTATGGTTGATACAAACGTCAAGGAGACAAATCGGGGTGCGTAGAGAAAGTACATGCTGTAGGATCTGGAACATTCGCAGCTCCGCGGCATTCTCAGCCAAATAGGCGCTTGAACAGGCAAAGTACTGTGCCGCACTCGCCAAGTGGGGACGAAATCTCGCATGCACGACCGTGCAGTTGTGTGTTACTGGCCACCTGCATGTATCTCGTCAACTCGGGAGCATAACAGTACCTGCGCGCGAGTTGCTCTGACATTGACATTCGAGAATGCCAATCATCGTTCGAAAAGATCCCGGATGCCTAAATCAATAACCCCTATTTAGCATCCACTTCGAGACGAAGCAACGCTCACGTTTTCATTCAAACTCCGGATTTATCCAGATTCGACCCTGTTTTACCATAAGCATCCATAGACCCTGCCAGTAATCTTTTTGCACCGTAATAGATACACGTCCCTACTTTTCGAGCCATCGGATACTGACAGTGTCTGCAATCCAATCCACGCCGCGACCATTTTCTTGGCTGGTCACAACAGAACAAGACCGCGACAAGCAAAGTCACCACACACAAACAGCAACAGCAACGATGGTGCGACGTTCTTCTCTCGACGTGGCTCTGTACATGGACGTGTTGACCTTCTAACCCATGTATCTTTCTCTCTATGTGTACGACCTTCAGGCCGACGTCTGGAAAGCCAAGGGCAACGCCGCGCTGAGCGCCGGCAACGCGCAGGAGGCCGTCGAGTGCTACACGCAGGCGATCGCGCTCAACCCGAACGACCACGTGTTCTTCTCGAACCGCTCGGCCGCGTACCTCTCCATGGATGATGCCGAGCACGCGCTTGAGGACGCTGAGGCGTGCATCAAGGTCAAGGGTGACTGGGCCAAGGGCTACTCGCGCAAGGGCGCGGCGCTGCACGCACTCCGCGAGTACGACGACGCCATCGCCGCGTACCAGGAGGGGCTCGCGATTGAGGCCAACAACGCAGCGTGTCTGAACGGCATTGAGGAAGTGAAGAAGGTCAAGCAGGCGAACCCACCGTTTAACCCGTTCGCGAACGCCTTTGGCCCGGACATGTTCGGCAAGATCGCGACGAACCCACGCCTCTCGGGCTTCCTGAGCGACCCGGAGTTCGTGACCAAGCTGCAAGAGATCCAGCGCGACCCATCCAAGATCAACGTGCACCTGACGGACCCGCGCGTGATGACTGTGCTCGGTGAGCTCATGGGCCTGAACGTGAACATGCCAGAGGATAGCGGTGAGGACGCGGCCAACCAGTCGTACCCGGTGCCGCCAGCTTCGAGCAGCTCTACCGCCACGAAGGAGCCTGCGCACCCGAAGACCCCGGAGCCAGAGCCGATGGAAGAGGACCTGACGGAGGAGGAAATCGCCGAGCGCGAGGCGAAGAAGGCCGCCGAGGCGGCCAAGCAGCGCGGTAACGAGTTTTACAAGGCGAAGCAGTTCTCGCAGGCGGTTGAGTGCTACGCGGAGGCGATTGAGAAGGACCCGTCGAACATCTCGTACGTGAGCAACCTGGCAGCCGTGAAGCTCGAAATGGGCCAATACGACGCCTGCATCGAAGACTGCAAGAAGGCGATCGAGGTCGGTCGCGCGAACCGCGCCGACTACGCGCTGATCGCCAAGGCATACGTACGCATCGGCAACGCGTACCTGAAGAAGGGCAAGGACCACGTGAATCTCGAGGCCGCGATTAACGCGTACGAAGGCGCACAGATGGAGAACCGCACGAAGGAAGTCGAGCGCAAGATCAAGAACCTGCAGTTGGACCTGAAGAAGGCCAAGGACCTGGCGTACATTGACCCAGAGAAGGCGCTCGCGGCCAAGAACGAGGGCAATGAGTTCTTCAAGGGCGGTGACTTCCCCAAGGCAGTGGAGCGCTACACGGAGGCGATCAAGCGCGACCCGCACAGCGCGGTGTACTACGCGAACCGCGCGGCCGCGTACACGAAGCTGACATCGTTCATGGAGGCCAAGCGCGACTGCGAGAAGGCGCTGGAGATCGACCCGAAGTACGTCAAGGCGTGGAGCCGCCTCGGTGCAATCCAGTTCTTCATGAAGGAGTTCCACAAGGCCCGTGAGAGTTATGAGAAGGGTCTCACCCTTGACTCGAACAACCAGGAGTGCCAGGACGGCCTCCGCAACGTCATGTACAAGATCCAGAGCGGCGAGACGGACGAGGAGCGCGCCGCGCACGGTCTCGCGGACCCGGAGATCCAGAACATCCTCCGCGACCCAGTGATGCAGAACGTGCTGAACGACTTCCAGACCGACCCTGTGGCGGCGCAGCGACACCTGCAGAACCCGGGCATCCTGGCCAAGATTGAGAAGCTCATCGCCGCGGGTGTGTTGCAAACCAAGTAAGTGTGGTCGGTAGGAGAGTGAGTATCACGAGAACAAAGTGAGAGAGTGCTGGCTGATGGCAGAAGAGTTCGCGAGAGCTGACTGCCACGAAAATCAAGTTTGTATCTTTGTTTTTGACAATTGGCTTGTGCATAGGAAGTCTGTGAGGTGTGTGTGGCTGTTGCTATGATGATCTGAATAGGCTATTAAAGCACGCGACAAAGTCCGAGAAGACGAGGTGCTCCTGTGAACCAGACGAAAGAGTTCTCTGCTGTCTGAGCGCTGCGAGAATCGCTCCGGAGCTCGTGAACGAAGACACATCCGCTGGAGCCAGTGCCAGCAACGCCTCTGCAGCTGTCTGCAGCGAGATCCTCCCTTCGGAGTCTGGATTGAGCCGCAGGAACGCGCTTCGAAGTAGCACGTTGGACGTCTCGAACTTGCTGAGCTCCTGCTGCAGAGTAATGAGACGCGCCTTCAAAGGCAAAATCCGTGCGTTCTCGCGCTCAAAGCTGAGTTTCCATCGGTGGATCTCGTCCTTGGCGCGTGAGGACGTGAGCTCCAGTTTGCTGAGCTCCTTCTCGAGGGTCATCTTGTGCGCGTCTGCGTCACTTTGCCAGCCAAAAGTGCCAGCTTCGCCGTTGGATTTGGCAGTGGGGTCATTGGGTTTGAAGCGCACTGTGGACGCTGCCTTTGGCTTTTGACTCGCTTCAAGAGCGCGCTTCTCTTCCAGGAGCTGAGCGATCTTCACCTGCAAGTCCACGAGCGAGCACAGGTCACGACGGGGGACTCGCGCGAGTCTGTCCGTCAGTTGGTCATGTTGCCGCTGTTGCTGCTGGATCGCGTGCTGCTTTTGTTGGACGCAGGCTTTGAGCTGCAAAAACAAATGAATGGATAGCAACGGTCGAGTCATTGACAACTACAAGTTCAGGATGTCATTGTGATCAAGCACACACCTCGACGATCTCCTGCTTGGTCTGCTTATTCTGCAGTTTCTGATCCAGTACACGCTCACTCCAGTCCGACGAGGTCTTTGGCATTGAGGTCTGTCCACCTGCAGTGGATGGCGCATGGCCCAAAACGCTCGCGAGCGTCACGCGAGTCTTCAAATCGTTCAGTTCGTGCTTGAGACTGGTTGAGAGCTGTTCCTTCTCGACCAGCTGCCTGGCGAGCGTCTGGTGTTCGTGGACCAGCGTCTTCTTCTCTGTTTGAAGAGCTTTTCGCATCTCACGCACGGTTTCTTCGTCGCGGAAGAAAAGCGCGTTGCTCACGTACAGAGTGGCCTTGCGGGGCTGCTGCTGCTTGAGAAACGGGTTGTTGCTGGTGTTTGTTGGTGAGGTTGAGCTGCACTTGGGCTGGAATCTGGTAATTGGACTGCTCTCTTCTTCTTCAGGCGTGGGGCTCTTCTTGGGAGCTACAGCCTCTCTTTCTTGTTCATCATCGTTAGCATAGTCGTCATCCGCATAGTCGTCGTTCGCATAGGCGGCGTCTGTGTAGGCGGCGGAGGGCGGCGGTTGCTGATTCCACTTGCCACTCCTTGTTTGTTCTTCAGCAGCAGCGGCTGCAATCGAGAGAGACACAGGCGCGTCGTCATCGCCATGACGCCCAGGCTTAGAGATGAACCGGATCGATGTGTCACCGCTTGCATCCTTATGACAAAGCACACAACGCACATGATAAAGAGTGGGGCTTTATGATCACTGGAATGACGCAGCTTGAGAGATTGAGACGCTCACGCACGCACGCACCTCCCACTGCTCCTCGCCGTCATCGTACTTGACGAAGAAACCCTCGTCGGGTGAGAACTGGGCGATGACGCCGCCGAACCACGCGTCCTCACCCTCCCAGAACACCTGCACGCGCCAGCCCACGCGCTCCATCTTCGCCACTCTCGATCTTACACTGTAGCCATGGGCGAAAGAAAGGTCACGAAGCTGCGAGGGCCATAAATAAAGTTTAAAGTACACCAAGAAGCACAATACTGTAGCAGAATGGCGGGAGAAGATGGTCGTGGCGGAAGACCGCTCGTGAACGTGAACGTGGGCGTGCTGGGCCACGTGGACAGCGGCAAAACGAACCTCGTGCGTGTGCTCAGCACGCAGCTCTCGACCGCGGCGCTCGACAAGAACCCGCAGAGCCAGCAGCGCGGCATCACGCTCGATCTCGGCTTCTCCGCGTTCCGCCTGCTGCCAGTAGCACCAGAGCCGCTGGTTCACGACGGCAGCAATGCGCGTGGCAGCACCGACCAGGAGATTCAAATTACGCTTGTAGACTGTCCGGGCCACGCGTCTCTCTTCAAGACGATCCTGGGTGGCGCGCGCATCATCGACATGGTGCTGCTAGTCGTGGATGTGCAGAAGGGACTGCAGCCGCAGACGATCGAGAGTCTCGTGGTCGCAGAGCTCGCGGTCAGCCACCACGTGATCATCGCACTCAACAAGATCGACTTAGTGCCAGAAAGAGTGCGTGAGAAGCGCATTCGCCGCGTGCAGAGTGAGATCCGCGCGTTTCTGGCCACCCGTTTCACGTGTTTCAGGGACCAGAGCGTACCGATCATCCCAGTTGCAGCGGCACCAGCCGCACCTGCTGCTACTGTAGCGAGCGTGAATACGTCGGCGTTGGGCATCGCTGAGCTCGTGCAGACGATCCGTAGTCACCTGTCCATACCCGAGCGCGACACCAGCGGTCCGTTCAGCCTCGCGATCGACCACTGCTTTGCGATTCAGGGCAACGGGACGATCCTCACGGGCACGGTACTCTCGGGCTCTGTCAAAATCGGCGACGAGATCGAGATCCCGAGCCTGCAGGTCGTGAAGAAGGTCAAGTCCATGCAAATGTTCAAGCAGAGTGTGACGACTGCAGTGCAGGGCGACCGCGTGGGTATCCGCGTGAACGGCCTTGACGCGTCGCTTGTGGAGCGCGGCATGGCCATCACGCCGCGCACCATGGCGTTCGTGACACAAGTGGTCATGCCCGTGAACCAGGTTGCGTTCTTCCAGGGCGGTAGTTGCAAGACCGGTGGCAAGTTCCACGCGACCGTCGGTCACACGACGGTCCTCGCAGTCGCTACGTTCTTCTCGCGGATCGGATGCAGCCCATCTTTCAATGGCGATGAAACCCTGACGTTTGATCTGAAGGTTCTCTATGAACACGTGGCTCAGATTGAGCCCTTGGCAGCGAAGACTGAAGGCGACAGTAGCGAGAAGCAGGCAGCTGATACAGACGCAAAGCGCTCATACTACGCGCTGCTGCAGTTCGACCAGCCGATCCTGTGCCAGCCGGGTGCGCTCGTCGTCTGTTCGCGTCTCGACCTCGACCCCAAGAAGTTCGCTTGCCGCTTGGCGTTTCACGGCCGCGTCCAAGCAACAGTGACAACTGCAACTTCATCTCAGGATACGACGACTGAGTCTTCGCACGTGGCTTCGCTTAGCAAGCACCTGACAGTGTCAATGGGGGATCTGAGAATCGGCAAAATCAAGTCGCGCGAGGGTGTCGTGGACAAAGTGATGGCTGCCACAGGGGGGCAGAAGACAACAGACAAAGAGTCTCGGGAGGTGATCGGCCGCGACATGTTCTCCAAGGACGTCGACTGGCGCGTCTACGCGAACGTGAGCGTGCTCTTTGAGGCCTCGCGAGCACTCGGACGGATCCTGGGTCCGTTCGGGAAAGCTGGCAAGTTCCGCATTGAGCTGTTGGCTCAGGACTCGTTGCGTGCGTCCACTCGAAGGAGACAGTACCCTGTGGTGGGAGAGCGGATCATCTTGCGATTTGTGAAGCTCGTGGTGCTCAAAGCGCCAGTGCTCAAGGGCAAATGCTTAGGTGGCAGTAGCAGAACCAGTGGACCTGGAGTCAATGGCCAACTGACTTCGAAAGGGGCGAAGGCGGCAGGCAACCTCTTGCAGGACGACCAACTGCTGTACCCAGAGGCCTTCCCACCTCTTGAGATCTCCACCGTAAGTGAAGAAAGCGCTATACCTGACGAGCTCGGAGACGGACAGCTCGATAACCACGAGCCCGGGGTGAATGAAGAACAAGTCCGAGGGCAAATCGAGCGTCTCAAGGGCGAGACGACGTCAGGCGGTCGCAACCCGTTTGCCATCGTCACGGGGCTCTTCAGCTCCGACCAGGAGGCATCCGCTGCCATTGGGCGGCAAGTGCTGGTGGTGAAGGTTATAGGCACATCAGAATCTATCAAAGATGAAATTGGTGAGATCGAGAAACCGTTCGGCAAAGCGGGCAAAGTGCGTGTGTCGTTCACAGAGAACGGCGGAACGTTGGCTCAGGTTGGCGACGAAGTGATACTCCTCGCTAGGAATCCAGACACGAGTCAGTAACCCTCAGGCAAGAGATTCGACTACATATGGTCACTAGCCACCACCTCACTTCGGAGAGAACATGCGACCGTCGATGGCTGGCATCTGGATACTTCACGTCACTTTGACTGACTTGGAGAGGGTAGTCTCTTGGTGCACCTTGGAATACGCTAGCACCTATAGAATGAGGCACTGCACGACCATGGTCAAGAGAAACCCAGTCATACCCACCGGCTGACCAACAGAGCGAAGAGATCTTCAAGACCGCCAGTGTCATCCTAGGAGAGCCATTGACAAGAAGAACACAAGTGAGCAGCCTGACTGCGAGCCCCTCATTTAGTAGCTCACTTCCCAATTCGCCCTCCAGTGAGCAACCGATCTTCACAGCCAATCACTTCACACACTCAAGCTCGAGCTCTCTCTGAAGCCCAGCCATGTTCTTCCGCAAGACCACCGCCGCGCTCGCTCTTCTCGCCTCGTCGATGATCGCCTCGACTGCTCAAGCGTATGGCTACAACGACTACTCTGGCTATGGCAACAACTACGGCAGTGGCTATGGTGTCGACAACTACTACGGAGGCAACAGCTACGGCTACGGTCCCAGCAGTTACTATGGCTACAGCGGCGACGACTACGGGAGCTACAGCAACAGCTATGGCGACTCCGGCTACGGTGGCTACGGCGGCAAGATGAAGAAGAAGCACCACGCTCGCAAATACGACGACTACGACTACAAGAGCTACGGTGGCTACGGGTCGAAGAGTTACGGCGACTACGACTACGACTATGACTACGGATACGGCAATGACTACGGCGGCAAGAAGAGCTACTACGGTGGCAAGTCCTACTCCTCGTACTGAATGAGCCAGAGAGTCTGTGGCGCCAAGTGAGCTCTTTGCTCAATGAGGGCGCGGTGAGTTGTAGTGTATACCAAGAGTTCCAGTTGAGCAGCCTTAGTGCTTTGTCAAAGTAAATGGAGTTGTCAGTGACAATAAGTGTCCTTCACAGCCGTGTTGTGTTCCTGATTCGCTCGCTATCACCCAAAGAAGCAGCACTCGCGCTTATCTGCGCACGGCGACTTCTCCTGCTCGCCCGAGATAAGATTGAATATCGAGAGGACCGTACCAAGGTGGACACTTGTCACAGATGGACACTCGATACAGTACGCAGACCCCTTCGGTGCATACGTCCTTAGTGGACACTTGTTCACTCTGTAGTCCGCCGTGCCTCGTGGACACGCGAAGCCCGGAGGACACCAGCCTTTACAGAAAGTGTCGCTCAGCCCTTCTTCATTGTTGTACGTGCCCTCGGGACACCGAATGACGATCCCGCGACGGCAGTAGAACCCCTTCGGACAAATCTGCTGGCCCGTGCGGGTCGTATTGCGCGCGTCGCCTGAGCCGTCACCTGCCCCAACTGTGTAGAAGCCGCTTTGTACTGTCAATGGCGAGTTGCCCGTGCCCTGGGGACAGTACACGGTCGCATTCCCACACTCGAGCTGCGTTGCGCTCACGCTCGGTAAGTTCGGGTACGACGGGCAGTAGTACCCAGGAGCACACATCTCCGAGCACTTGGCGTCTTGCAGGCCGCTCGTTGCGCCAAAGGAGCCCTCAGGACACTGGAATTTGACGCCAGCAGCGCAGAAGAACCCAGGTTCGCACGGCCGCTGGTAGAAGCGCGTGGTGTTCGTGCCTCCGACTGAGTAGTAACCTGGTGGCACGAGCGCTGGAAGTGGGGAACCCGTGCGGCACATGACGTTGCTTCCCCCGCACTCTTGCTGCGTGGAAGAGACGCTGCCGGGAGGACAGAAGTACCCTCGTTGGCAGTTCCCGGCGCACTATACGTCCACCGAAGACAGACAGTAGAATAATCGTCGTTAATATACACTCGGGAGACAAACAGAACGCAGTAGCACTTACCAAGGGCGAGGTCTCGCCACGCCGGTCGCCGAACCTGCCCGCGGGGCAAATAAACTTCCTCCCATTCACACAATAAAATCCAACCTCGCACTGTGCTTGGGCGTCTCGCATCGCCTCATTCGCGGATGCAGTCAGTGCTCTGTACGCTGTGACCTCAGCTGAAAGTGGAGACTTCGTCAAATCTGAAGCCGTTACCACTGCAAGTGGAAGTTGTGGGACGAGACTCGTGCGGATCGAGTAATAACTTGGGACCACTGGCGTTGGGACTACGCTACCAGCGGGGCAGTACACGCTCGCGTCTCCACAAAGCATCATTGTGCTAGCTGTGCTCGCGAGCGGACAATAGAAACCAGGAGCGCACACTCCCGTGCACTGGGCGCTCGTCTCCATGTCACTGCTGCCAAAGCGTCCACCTGGACACGGATACCGCACGCCCGAAATGCAGTAAAAGCCTCGCTCGCAGGGAAACTGTCTAGAGCGAGTGAAGACACTGTTGTTCGCTTCAATGGCTGCAGCTTGCGCACTGGCCAGTGGAATCTGGCCACATGACAAGCTCACCGTGTCGAAGCGCAGCTTATAAGAGCTCGAGTCGTACGGGAGACCGCCTGAGAGACGGAAGCAGTCGCAGGAGCGTCGATCAGATGAGCTTCTAGATGTGAACTCGGGGCAGAGTACGCAGAGTGCGGGGTCGTCCCCTGTCCCTGACTTGAATGTGCCCAGAGGGCACAGGACACACTGAGCGAGCGGGTACTTGGCGTCTCCATAGCTCACGCTCACTGGGCTTTTTCCTGTGAGGATGTCCATGTAGTTGTTGATACTCGTGCTGCGGTACATCCCAGGTGGACACTGGTTGTTTGTAGTGGAAGAGAACATCATGCCCTCCGCTGTTCCATCGGTGGACGTATAGTGTCCAACATGGACATCCAGTGGTGCTCCCATCTCTTCGGGACAGTACTTGTCCGCGCCACCACACTCCTTTTGAGTTGGACTCGTACTCCCTGGAGGACAATAGTACCCAGGCAAGCACACGCCCGAGCAGCGCGGGTTCACTTCGCCACTGAGAGCACCGACCGTGCCCGCGGGACACGGGAAGCACGTGCCTCGCCACGCAAACTCGCCTGGTGCTGCGACTCGTTGCGCTGAGCGTGTCATCGCGTTGGTGCCGTATGTCGTGCAATAGCCTCGTGATGCTTTTGTGGGCACCGCTGAGCCTGCTGGGCAGTACAAGTCGCTTGAGCCGCAGGGAAATGCCGAGCCAACGATGCTCCTCTCCGGGCAGTAGAAGCCTGGCAAGCACGGGCCAGTACAGGTCGAAGACGTGAGTCCAAAGGTGTCACCGAACGTGCCAATTGGGCAAGGGAAGCGCTCGCCGTTGACGCAGAAGTGGCCTGGCTCGCAGCGTCGCTGGGCGAATCGTGTCGTTGCATCCTCAGGTTTCTGGTCCTGACTGGCGAGCGAGAGGCTTCCTATGCTATAGAAGCCTGTGGACACGGGCTGAGGCTTTGATGAACCCTTGGGGCAGTACATGTGCGCGCCACCGCACTCGTTCTGGGTCGCGCTGGTGCTACCACGGGAACAGAAGAAGCCCTCGAGACATTTCCCAGCACATGTGGGCACTTTCAGCCCCTCGATGTCTCCATATGTGCCGCTGGGGCAGAGCACTGCAAAGCCATCTCTGCCACGACAAAATGAGCCCTTGGGACACTGGATCTGTTTCCAGGCTTTACGAGCGTCACCGTTGATCACATAGGCACCAGCATCTACATGAGAAGGATACTCGCTGCCCGGAGGGCAGAATGTGCCCGTCTTACAGGGCTGCTGGGTGGCTGAGATGCTCCCAGGTGGACAAAAGAAGCCCTCGCGGCACTGTCCAGTGCAGGTGGACAATTTTAACCCAATGCGGTCGCCAAATGCGCCCCCTGGACATGGGATCGGCTCCACGCTCTGCTCTGGACAGTAGGAACCCGCGGGACACTTGTCGGTGCACTGCGGCGACTTCAATTGCAAAGTGGCGCCGTACGTGCCCGCGGGACACGGCCTCTTGGTACCGCTGGTGCAGAAGTAGCCCTTGGGACAGCCCACGATGCGGTCACGACGCAAAGCCGAGATCCCCGTGGAGTAGAAGCCCTCGGGCACGCGTACTGGGGCGGCTGACCGCAGTGGACAGTAGGCGTCGACGCCTCCACACTCTGTAGGTGCGGCTGAGCCCTCGGGGCAGAAGAAACCTGCGGGGCAAACTGCTGAGCATGCCACTGAGCGGAGCTTGAGCTGAGCGCCGTAAGTTCCAGGAGGACACGGGCGGCGCATCCCATCGCTACAAACAACAAAGAGGTGGACCTTGTTAGCTACAGAATCCAGTCTCTTTAACAGAACGATCCGCTGCCCATAGTAAAGCGAAGCTCGTACGTGCAGAAGAAGCCTGGATCGCATGGGAGTGCTCCCGGACACGGCTCGCGTGTCGCGGCGCCAGCGTCGTAGTAGCCCTCAAAGGTGCACGTCCTGCGCGAAGTTGCCGATGTTGCACACACATCAGGTGCATGGCAAACCAGCAGCAACACGACAAGAGCTCCTCGCATCGTCAGCAGCTCATTTGGTGAGAAGGGCATTCGAACGTGACGCAAAGGCCGCACCCCGTCAGGATTCGCGAAGAAACCGACCGCTCCGCTATCCGCGACTGCTGGGATCCATGCATGCATGAATCATAGAAAGCAAAAGACATGAGGTGATTTTTTCAAAGTATATTTACCATAGTGTAGCTAGCATGCACGGGAACCAAAGAGTTCCGCCTTCTTGTACTGAGGCACTGGAAAGATTGAAATCTTCACTACCCACCATCACGCAGCAGGCGGAATCTAAATTTGCAGAGACGACGAGCAAGCAACTCCAAGAGAAGCCACGCAAAGCGCGATGCCAAAACAGCGAGAGAGCTTCAGGACTGACCCCATCGTCCAACCCAACCAAGGGTCAGAAGAGTGGCGGCATGAGGCTTCGGCTGCTCTCGCGTGAGTGTCTTGTCGCCATCCAAGCGCTCGCCTCTTCTGCGTGTGTTTGTGTGGAAAGCCTGTGTCTCTACGTCGCTGAGGAAGCCGAGTCGGTCTCGCCACGCGCCACCGCGAGGTTGCCCGCGAAGTACACCTGCCAGAGCTGCACGAAGACGACCACGAAGACCATGATGAGCGAACCGAAGACGTTGGCTGTGAAAGTCGCCGCCGTGTGGTCCCAGCCGCAGTACTCTGTGATACTCATCTTGACCATCGGGTAGAAGTTGGACATGATGAAGAAGCCGAAGAACATGGCCGAGACGTAGTTCCATGGGTTCGTCGCGTTCTCGTACTGGAAGAAGCGGATGAGCGCCACGACCTGACTTACGAGGATCGTGAAGTAGATGAGCACGTTCGGAATCTCCGTCCACGATGTCTTCTGACCGGCACCCGTGTTCGCCCACGACTTGTCCTTGCCCGTGATGCGCGCCTGGAGAGCCTCAAAGATAGCCAGCGCAGTGATGAATGAGTACGAGAACCACGTCTGCTGCGCACGCCACACATCGTTGTTGTCGACCGCGCGGTTCGCCAGCAGGTTGAGCATCCATCGGATCAGCATGAGCGGCAGGAACGAGTACAGGAACTTGGTGCCCTGCGCGTAGATCGGCGCGTCGCCCGTGTTCAGGTAGTAGATAGCGATGATCACGTAGAAGAGCGCCGGAATCGATCCGAACGGGTAGAACACCGAGTCCCAGAAGAACATCTTGCGCGGGAACGCGAGCGACGGCTTCGGGTCCGGGGCCGGCACGCGTGGCGGACGCCAGTCCGGGTCGACCTCCGATTCATTTTTCATCAGCAGAATCTGCACAGCACCCTTGGCCCAACGCTTCTTCTGACCCATGGACGCAGCCACAGTCTCAGGAATAGCACCCTCGCACAAGCGAATGCGGTCCTTCTGCTCACCCTCAAAGTCCTTGCGGAAGTACACCGAGTCCCAGCCGGACGTGTGCAGCACGTTACCCGTGTACGCATCTTCCGTCTGCGTGCCGTACTGGATGCCGCCGATCGAGTCGAACGCCTGGCGACGGAACACAGCGTTGGTACCGGCGAACGCGGCCGAGTCGAAACCGTCACGACCGCACTGCACGGCGTCGAAGAAGATCGTGTTCTTGTGGCCACACGGGTCGCCCATCAGCGTCAGCTGCGGCGTGTCCTCGAAGTACTGCGGCGTCTGTACGTACGACACCTGGTTCCACGAAATGTCGTCCGAGTACTGGCGCCCGCCGCCGTCCACCGCCTCGCCCTCCGAGAAGAAGAACGGCAGCACAGCTAGAAGGAACTTCGGGTGCGGCTTCATATCGTTATCTAGAATCAGCAGGTACTTGCCGTCCGCACCTTCATTGAAGAGCGCATTGTTGATGTTACCAGCCTTCGAGTGATGCGTCTCCGGTTTCATGCGACCAATGAACGTCACACGCGGGATACCGCGGTCACGGTAGTCGTAGTCGTCCGAGAGCGAGCCCACGGCGCAATCGCGACGCTGCACGCCCTTGCCGCCTTCCTTACGGAGCTCACGCACCGACGAGTGCTGGCGTCTCCATGACTTGAGCGACGTGTCGTCCTGCACAGGGCCAACGATGCGCTCGTGCATGAGACGAGCGAGGTCGCCGCGCAAGTCGCCGCACTGCTCGATCACCTTGGTGTTCACCGACACCTTAAAGTGATTGTTTGCGTCCCAGACCGACTTGGTGTAACCATCGTCGAGAATGAAGATGTGTAGCAGCTCTGGAGGGTACTGCATCGCCAGACAGTTCTTCAGCGTCTGTATCGTGTCGGAAACAGGTTCCGTGTAGTGACACAGGAAGACGTCGACCGTTGGCCACTGCTCTTTCGGGATGGGTGGCTTGAAGTCGTTCATGAAGCGAGCGCCGCGACGAATCGGACGCCACATACTGAAGTTGAACAGCAGACCCAGGAAGAAGTTGAGAAACTCCGAGTACACCATCATCGCGTACATGAGCCAGTTGGCCGCCGGCACGTCGCGGATGCAGTAGCCCTCTCCTGTGGACGTGTCAAAGTTTTTCTTCGAGTCGTAGCAACCAACCTTCACAGACTCCTCCAGCGCACTGCACGGAAGCGTCGGCGCCACCTTGCTGCAGTAGTATTCCTGCGGGTAGAAACCCACGAGGAACACCAGCCACCAGACACCGATGATGCCCGACAAAAAGTAGATCAAGTGGAAAATGCCCGCGCCAGACATCTTGTACTTGCGGATGTTGGGCGTCTCCACTGGCTCGGCCGCGCGGTTCGCGATCGAGTACGTGCTCATGGCGAACGAACGGAATGACGGCTCGTAGAAGTTTGGACGCGCCATGCTGTTGTCGTTGTAGCCGCGCAACTTGCCGTCCGGGTCCTGGACACCAGCGTCCATGAAGCGGATGGAGCGACCATCACCCTTCATGCTGGCCTCCTTCGCCAACTTGGGGTCGACGAACGAGGTGGTAGACACATAGGCGCGGTGAGGCACTGGCTGCCAGCGCTCTGGAGCGTTGGTCGTCGAGTTCATGGTGACCGACGGCATCTGAGCCTGAGAGATAGACACGTTCGGGTCCATGTCATCTGTTGGCATAGCCTCACCACACTCGGTACAGAAGGCCGTGCCCGATGGAACCGTCGCGAAACAGTTCTCACACACCAGGCGAACACGCTCCGTGCTGGTCTGAGCGGCCAAGGTCGCACCAGTCGGCAGCTCGGGGAGGTTCTCTTCAATGGGGCCACCCAACTGTGCGTGGCTTCCCACGCGGTTGTAGCAGATAAGTCCCCAGCGCATCGCCATCTGGTTCAAGACACCAATGAGGGTGACACCACCCCACACGAGGAACATGAGGACCTGAGCCGACGCGTCAATGTTCTTCAGCGCGGCCTTGCCGCCCTCCTGGAAGCTGTCGTACAGCACCATGGAGAGCGTGTCGTCGCCCACGAAGCGGGAAACGCCGTCCGCAAGAAGCCAGCCACCGACGATTGCCGTGAACAGCACGTATTTGAAACGGTGGTTCTCCATCTCGTTGGTCTTGGAGCGTGAGGAGCACACCAGGATGAAGATGATCAGGAAAGCGACGACGAATTCCTGGCGCGCGAGCTGGTTGTCCGCTGGGAACAGGCCCACGCCGTCGTGTGCGTCGACCAGCAGCAAGTACGGACCGATGATGGCGCCGGTGACCAGAATCAGGAAGAACGGTCCGATCGACGTCACGAACCCGATGATCGCGCCGAAGAGCACACCGGCGCCGCCGGCCGCGCCCAACGCGATCCATTCATTTGTACTTGACGCCAAACTTGTGATTGCAGTGTACGCCGCAACAAACCCCCTGTCGAAAAGAAACGATAAGATACACACATGTCAGTGCAAGAATCCATACAGACACACGCATAATACGCACACACACCAGCCAGCCACTTCCTAAAGATGACAAAGACTTACATGGCGAAGCCCGAGATGAACTGCGTCGTGACGAAGAGTGAGCGCGCGCCGAGCGAGAGCGACGACCAACCGCCGAAGGCGAGCGAGAGCCCGCCGACGATGCCCACAACGGACGCGATAATCTCGACCGCCGTCATGGGTCTCTACGGATAGAAGGAGCTTGCTTCTCTCTCGTGAACTTTGTACTTGGGAGCCAAGGGCTCGTCCGTCTGTCGGGGAGTGGGCTCTTGTGTCTTGTGGTCGTGTCCTTCCTTCCCCTCGGGGGAGCTTTTGGCGAATGAGTGCGGACGCGATACAAAACGAGAAATGAGAGAAAGGGAAACGAAACCAACAACAACAAACCCACAAAGCAGAACAACGAGCCAACGGCCGGCCTCTCAGGAACGCGAGAAAGTAGTTTTCCAGAAAAGCCTGCAGAATAAAAAACCGAATTTGCGGAAAAAATTCAAGCCCTAACCACCGAGCGCGCTGCCTTTTTGGATTCTGGACTGCGAAAAGCGGCAAAAAATCCAAACGGGCCGTGATTTTGCTGAGCCCTAGCCGCAAAACCTGTCGTTTGTCCATCCCCACCCCCGCTCACTTGAGCTGATCTTTGATGACATCCAGCAGAGGATGCAGACACATTTTATGGTCGCAGTTTATCATCCGAATGTGTGGCTGCAGAGCGGAAGAGCGTTTATTCGGCCCAGCTTTGGACAAGAGCCGTTTTCCAATGAGCGCTTGAGATGTGGCCACAGCCACGCTCAGTTCAAAGCAAAACGCTTTTGATTTTTCAGCGTTTGGATGGAAGAATGGGTTCCTTCAGAAAAGACCACAGAAAAATCAGGTCGATCGATTTGAGCAGCAGAGGGAGGAGCGACGACATGACGCGAATACAACTCGACACAGTTGAAATTTTCACACATTTGCACTTGACCACTAGTCTCTGTACCACGTTTTACTTAGACAGCAGCTTGTGTAAGCAATGTGCTTAGCCTCAGCGTTTACAAGTATCAATACCGGGTGTACTGTTATCAGGATTGTCGAAACGTGGTGAGATCCTGAAGAATAAAGGGATTTCGTGGTGGCTGACTCTGTTGACAGACGGACAGACAGCAAGCTGCCTGCCTGGCGTACTGCGCTCGCTGCGTAACAAGCTGACTTTTGCCAAGTGTTGTTGCGAGAGGGGGCGACGAAGGCTCCGGAGCTGCTGGTGTGGTGCCGTGCGCTGCTGCGATATGCGTGGGCTGCTGGCCATCTGCTGCTGAAAAAAGAAAAGGAGAGGAGTGGCATGAAGGAGAAGCTTCCTCTGCCTCCATCGTCGTGGCGTTTGTGTCGACTTGTTGGCTGTTGCGTTGGATCGTGGTCTCGCTTGTGATCACGAGCCATCGTGCGCAATGCATCGCTACCATCAATTATTATCGTGACTACGCACGCACCAATTGTATAAATAGAGCCGAGCCGAGCCACAGTTAATCTGGCCCTTTCTCTTTTGTATGTTTCTGCGGCACAACAATTTCTGCAGCATGTGGTCTGACTCTTAGCAATTAGTTGAGAGTGCTGCTCTCTAACAAACTGTCCGGCAAGCAAAGCAAAGCAAGGTCGCCCGCCAATCAATTGCAATGACTGTTTGGTCGCCACCACAACTGCGCAACGGAGCAAGCAGCAAGGCCAACAAGAGCAAGCCAACAAACAAACAGGGTCAACAAGAATACGAGCAAGCCAACAAACCATTCACAGCCGACTACCAGCCGTCAACAACAGCACGCACTCGCCGCCGCACCATGTTTTGAAACAATAGCCCTAGCCCTTACAGAATACGGTGTGATGCGGGATCACACCCAAAGATCCGCTCGCTCGGCAAATCTGCGAGACGCAATTGGGCAAAAATGTGCTGCCGGCAGCCGCCTCCGACTCTTGGCCCGTCTTTTCTCCGTTATAAAAATCTTCGCCGGTTGTAATTTTCATTTCTCACTTTACACAAATTACTCTTTTAGCCTCCATTCGCGTGGGGGTTTCTCTTTTTGTGACGGTCCCAGACAGCAACGGGCGAGCTGGCTGTTTTGCGCTGTCTGGCGACGCCCACTCTCTATTTTTCTTCGCTCTTTCCGCGCTGCTGCAGCTCTGCAAAGGCACCGACCGACCCACCGCACGCACGCTCATCAGGGAGGAGAGGGCTGGCGACCTGAGAGAAAGCGACAGACACACACCTGCGGGGCTCATTCACATCAAAACCGAGTTCACCCCACACGCGCGACGTACACAAGCAGCCGAGGAAGAATACGAAGACGGAAGATGGCGCCGCGTAACCTCCTCGCTCTCGCACTCTACGCCGCGCTCGCATGCTTTGCGCTGCTGGCCACGCCGGCGGCGGCCGAGGCGAGAGTCAAGTGGAACCAGACCGCGCAGTACGTGATCGAGGTGTCCACGACCGACTGGTCCAACTACGACGCGGACGGCGGCGGCTGCGTCACGTGCCCGTACACGTGTGTGAAGCGCTCGACCGGCCCCACGGGCACGTCGCTCAACCTTAGTAACTCAACGCTCATGGCCTCGCTGCCGGCGATCTACTCGTCGACCGTCTCGAACGGCTGCTGCTACGCGTCCAAGACCAAGGCGACGACCATGCCGGACTGCAACACGGAGGCGAGCCCGAGCACGGCCGAGGCGTGTGGGTTTCTATATGGTCCGACGCTCAAGTGGCGCATCGGCGAAGCCCTCACGCCCCCTAACAAGGCAGTGGTACGTCCAAATCATGCTGTTTTTCTGAACCACTTTGTTTTGAATCGTCTCTTACTGTAAGCTTGCTACATTTGCAGAAAGCGATCCTCTTGGCGTCGATCGACTGCGCGAACTTTTGGGCCGTGGCGTCCACGCCAATCAAGTACACAAGTAACACCAAGTCGGTTACGGGCTCGAAGCAGATGAACGGCGGCTGCTACGGCGACCAGGCGGGCCACGCCATGGTCCTCGCCGGGTGTCTCACTGCGGAGCTCAAGTTCGACAAGACCAAGACGTACACCTGGGACCAGCTCGCGACCAAGTGCCAGGGGCTCTCGGGCAAGTGTGTGATCACGAACAGTATCTGGGGCGAGCAGCTGAAGTGCTGCACCAAGACGAACGGTCTCACGTCGGACTGGGACAAGGCGTACAAGCTCTACACTCAGTCTGCGAAGACGACGATCACGCTCTCTGGTCCAGCTATCACAGCCATCGTGTTTGGTGGCGTCGCGCTCATGCTCTGCCTGGTTCACTACGGCGCAAAGGTGCGCGAACGCGCCAAGCAGACGGCGCTCATGCGCGAACAGGAGGCCACGGATGACTACGAGGAGATCATGACGCCTCTCACTGGTGCCGGCGACAAGCGTCCGATGGCCGCGGCGGCGCGACCGATGGCTCCGACCTCGCTCGAGGTGTCTCTGCACGAAGGCGACCAGATTTTCCGCAAACCTGCCGACGAAGTGCTCTACGAAGGCGACATGTACTAGACGCAAAATGCATCCACCCCACCTCCAATCCATGTCTTCGCTCGTCTTGCTCTGAAGTGAAGAGAGCGTCTTCTATTCTGCCATTGCACACAACCACCACCACCCGTCTGTAGTTTTAGACAAACACACACACACACACGTTCCGTCGTGAAGACACACACACGCACGACCATTTTCCTAACTATTTGGCCGTCTCCATCACAAAATAAACAAGAGAAAAACAAGAAAACGTCACCATCAACACCTCTGTCCATTCGCCATTTCTCGCTCAAGTTCGGGGCTCCTCGTCGTGTTTGATGTAATTTGGACTAGAGTTGCTCGAGCTGCTCCGTGCTCAGACCTTCGTAGCACGTGAGACCCGATGCGTTCTGGATCGTGTCCACCGCGCCCTTGGACTTGACGTACTCGGCGAGCTCCGTGTGCTTGTACTCGTATAAATAGTGGAGCCCCGTGTTGCCATTCATGTTCTGTTGTGGTGTTTGCCATCGACCCGCAATAATGTTGTAAGATCTTCTTCATGTGCCAACTTGAAGTCATTCTCTATACAGACACGAACGTACCTGGAGGTTCATGTCGGCGCGGCGCCGCATGAGGAACTTAGCGATGCGCTTGTTGCCCTGCTGGCACACGAGGATGAAGAGCGAGTTACCGTAGTTATCGCGCGCGTTCACGTCCGCGCCGCCGTCCAGCGCGTCCTCCAGCTATTCATTCATTCAGACAAACAAGCAGCCAGTCAGACAACAGTCCGTCAACACAGAAAGCCACAAGATCCACAAGATCCAAAAGCTCACCCCTTCCAGGTTGTTGTTGCGCGCGCACAGGATCGCCTTGTTCACGAGGTCGTCCATGGACAACTGCGCCTCGGCCGGGTCCTTCTCCAGCAGCGCGTCCAGCGTAGAGCCACTGGGTTGCCCATTCTTGCTGTTGTTAGCCTGGACCATTATTCCCGGACCACGTGGCTTCGTGCGCTCGTACTCGGCCCAGATGAGCTTCTTCTCCTGCAAATCGGCGTTCGCCTTGGGCACGAAGAGCGCGCGCAACTCCGGGAAGAACTCCGGAGCGTCGTAGGCACTCGACTCGGCCGGGTCGATCATCCCCACGGGCGTCGCGCTGTTGGGCTGGTTTAGGAACGTGGACTGTGGTCCTTCCGTGTGCGTGAAGTACACGCTGCGTGCAAAGTTCTTGGGCAGCTTGGAGTTCTTGAGGCGCTTCCAGCCCTCGCCAGTCGATGGATTGAGCGGCGAAGTGCGCACTTCGTGCGGCACAAGCTGCAGTTTCGCCATCTTGGTCACCATGAGTGACGCGCGCGCGACATCGCTCTCCTCCGTGAGCATCGTCATCTGGTCGTCCCAGTCCACTTGCAGCGCCTCATCATCCTGCTTGTCGTCATTATCATGGACGCTGCTGCGTCGTCGATTCTTCTTCTGTAGCTTGTTTGCCAGTGCCTGCCCGCTGAGGGAAGCCTCGAGTGCCTCCAGACCGAGCTTCTCCTTCAAGATCGTCAGGAACTGCTCGTCCTCCAGCAAAACGCGAGTGATGCGCGCCATGGCTTCGTCATTCTCCTGCTGCTCTCTATCTATTATACCACCTGCACCGTCCCCATAGTCCTCGTCCTCATCGGAATCCGCAGAATCCCCGCTTCGACTCGTTAGGCTCTTGTTGTCTTCGTTCTTGTCGCTCGTTTCTTCTGATGATCGCTCCTGCCACGTGTCAGGCCGCTCCCATATAAACCGGTGGATCAGCGGTAGATGCTGGTTAAGCGAGTAGTAAAACACCACGAGTGCGTCGTCCGCAGTGATCTCGCGCTGCTGCCAGTCGCCCTGCTCGTCCGTCACGACCGACTGTTGCAGGCGCGCATCCCATTCCTGCAACACACTCGCCGCCTCAGCCTCTGACAGACTACCAGAGTCAGCATCAGCAGTTAGCACCATCTTCTTCATCTTTGCCCTAGCCGAGGCGCTCTTGGCGCGCTTGAGCACGGCCGCGGCCTCGAGCTCCTGCTCAATGCGCTTCTGCTCCTGGCGCTTGGCTTCGAGTACAAGCCTCCCTACTTCCAGCTTCTGTTCGATCTCCAGCAGCTTGGCCTCGTAGTCGCGCTTGCGTCGGCGCTCGTCCAGCATCGCCAGGTACTCTGCGAGCTTGGCGGCGTGCACGTGCAGCATCACCTCGTGCGCCATGGACACGGCAAAGTACATCGGGTCGTTCGAGCCGCTGGGCGTGTCGTTGTGCACGATGTACACGTAGTCCTTCTCGACGCGTCTCCTGCAGATCCAGTGAGCCACAGCGTCCGTCGAGTGCCAGCAGAAGCGTCCGCAGACCCCCGTGGCGTTCGGTTGCGCGATCTGGACGCTGCACTCGCGGGGGGTGACGTCAAAGTCCGGCGGCAGCGAGTCCTGCACGAGCCACCACTGTCGGAACGCATCCTTGTTCGCCATGGGCCAAAACCGGCGGTGTCCGAACGGGTCATCGAGGCTCAAAGTGTGGTCGTTATGCAGAGCGACATCGTTCAAGAGCACCATCGTACAGGGCAGCAACGAGTCAATACGCGACTGCAGTGGGGTGCGCACCAGGCTCCAGATGCATGGAGACATGCGACGACACGGTAGCAGGAGATCTGAATCCGCCACTGTCGGTGGTGATGGAGGAGGCGCTCGCGAGCCCACGTGCCATGCAAACCAGAGCTGTGAGAGCATCGGAGCGTCGAGCGCGAGCACCACGGACACGAGGATCGCGTTCGAGGACGAGAGCTTGGTGTCGCGCGCGTACATCGCGACGACTTTCGTGAGCTCGACTGTCCCGTCGCTCTCGATCTCCTCATGAGGGTATCGCCACCAGAGCACGCGCTTGGAGCCTGCAAGTGCCAGTCCGGGCACGAGATCGAGGGGATCGGGGGTCATGTCGCCATGAGGCGGTGGCTGCCACTTGCCGCACACGAGAAGACTCAGTGGGTGCACCTTTGGCTTGGCTCGTTTCTTGTTTCTGCTCTTGCTTGTCCGATCTGTCTGTTGCTTCACATTCGTAGCTCCCGATGAGAGGTTGCTGGCGATTGAGACCTGCCTCCGGTTAGTCATCGCGAAGCTCGATTGCGACGGGTCGAACTCGGAGAAGTGAGCGTTCTGCAGCGCGCGCGAGCTCGAGATGGACTGGATTTGGGAAAAGCCCTGGCAGATCGCCGCCTCATCGCGCCGGTCGCTCAGCGAGTTGGCCTCGCACGCATCATACTCATCATCGTCACTTGAGGTTTCTCCTTGTTCACCACCGTCATCTCCTTCTTCAGCTTTCCGAAGCTGTCTCTGCTGCTGTTTGCGCTGGTGCAAGAGCAGGTGGTCGTTGAAGTGGTCCAAGTTGGTGAGCCAGATGTGGTTCACGTCGAAGATGAACGCCTTGGACTGGTTGCGTCTTCGCGTCTCGGCCTGCGTCTTGAGGTTCTCGAGCTCAACCTGTATGAAGAATTTGTCGTACACCGGGTGGCGCGTCACGATCGGGATCACCTTGAGCGAGAGCTGCTGAGCATCAAAGTTGCCTGATGATTGCGAAGTGAGCGCGTCCTGCTGCGTCTCCTGTTCTCGCTTCTCCTGCTCCTTGAGCTGCACAAAGGCGTCCCAGAGCGCCTCACGATCGCTCTCGGATCGATACTTGACGAAGAGGTCGTCCGAGAGCCAGCTCTTGGGTCCCTGGAGCTCGAGGCTGCGGATGATCGACGCCGGGTCCTGGCCATTGCTGCTGTTGCTTGCCAAGACGCGGTTGTGGTGCTCGCAGCCCGTGAGCTTGGTCGGCTGCGCCCAGCATGCGTTGCACATGCGGCGCTCCACCGCGTGGTCCGGCCGGCGTGACGGCGACGACGACGAATCGCGCAGCCCCATTTTCTTGAGCAGGATGTTGACGTTGTCCACGTCGTGGATCGCCTTCTTGATCGACTGTGGGGACGAAGACAACGAGCTGCTACTGTTGTTTCCAAAGCTCTGCTCAGACTTGACCTTGGCGAGCGACTTGTACAGCGGCGAGTCGAAGATCTTGATGGACGACGACAGCGCACGCCTTTCTCGATTCGCCTTCTTCGCCGCCTCCAGCGCCGCCGCGTCCTTGTGTTGTTTCTTGTTGATCACTGGGAGGAACGAGCCCGTGGACGTGGATCCTCGCATCAGCTCATCGCCGTTGGGCCCCAGCGGGTGAATTCGTGGTAGGGCGTCATCTGTTCCAAACGATTCGCTCGCGTGCTCGCTTCGACGGCTGCCGCTTGGAGAGTGTGGGTGTGGGGACGGCGCCTGGATGACCAGTGAGCCCCCAGAGCCGTACGAGGCGCGCAAGTCGTCTCTCGAGACCGCGTTCTCCACATTGTTGCTCTTCGCAGGGCTTGCTGCGTGCTTGTTGCCTCGTGCCAGCGCCACGCGGTCGCGCGCGATGAGCTCCTGTTGCTTCTTGTTCTGCTGCTTGAGGATCTTGCGCGCGCTCGCCTCAACGTTGTTGAGGAACTGGTTGAGTTCGTCCATGGTGATACACCACGAGAGCAGGGGCAGTCACGGCAGACGGAAGGCAGCTAATGTGAAGGCGCTGGTCTCATCGGCATGCTTCTCGGCTACAATCACAGGAGCAATAGTGAGTGAGTGAATGCGTAACACTACATAACCAGATTGCTCGAAAGGTCACGAGAGGTTACTCACCTGGATGTGTGTATAGTACACTTGGGTTCTTCTCTTCCGATCACTTCTCTCCCTTCGAGTCTGATCACAACGCAGGCGAGCGTCGTCAGGCGAGGTTAACGCAGTTCACTTCATTAATTACAATTACCCCCACAAGACGATACCTCTCTATCTATGCGCTGCCGCTCTACTGCTGTTCATACTACTCCGTATGCCCGTGTAAGGACATCACGTCCGCCATCATCGCCTATTCGTTCTTGAACGTCACGCGAGACTTGAACGCGTCGTAGCGGCACTTGCCGTAGCCTAAAAAGTCAAAGTCGATCTCCGACTGCACCGCCTGGATGAAGCCCCAGAGCGCCCAGAAGAGGTGCGACGACAGGCTGTACGCGTTCGCCTCCTTGCGCAGAGCCTCGACGGCCTCGTCGCTCACGAGCTCGTCGCCGCCAAGCTCCTCGGACAGGTACGCGCGACAGAAAGCGCGCTGTTGCTCCGTCGACGGGTACTTGGTAAAGTCGCCCATGTGCGGGTTGATCGTCTTGTGGTAGTCGTATGCCCACTCGCAGAAGTGGTTGCCCAGGTCGTAGCCGCGCGGGTTGTACGACGTGTACTCAAAGTCGATGAGCACGACGCCGGCCTCGCTCTTCATGATGTTGCCGTACTGCAAATCGTTGTGGCTCAGCACAATGGGCGATGGCACTTGGTCGAGGATCTGCTCCATCTCCTTGATGTCGCGCTCGTACTGATCAAAGTCCACTACACCTTGGAACTGCGGGCCAGTGCACTTCTTGCGCGCAACCTCAAGCAGACGCAGTATCTCGCTCAGGTATCGCGGTGTGCGATCAATATCGACGTCGATGTGATGGAAGACGCACATCTTGCGCGCGATCTGCGCAACGAGCTCCGGCTGGCGCATCTGCTTGGACGTGAATGTCGTGCCGTGGATGAGCTTTTCGGCGCGGCCGTTGCTGAACTCACCCAGCAGTTTGATGCCAATGTTCTTGGACGAGAGCAACTCGAAGAGGCGCGTCTCCTCGTGACGTACGAAGAACGAGTCGGTGCCCTCGCCGTAGATGCGGATGAGTACGTCCGGGTTCTCACCCGAAGGCTTGGAGACCGCGAAGATGAGGTTGGTCATGGCGCCGCCCAGGTGGTCCACGTTGATGTCCTCGGCGCTCACGTCTGTCCAGCCGGGCGTGCACTCGGCGAGCGTCTTGACGATCGACGCGTGCAACTTCTGCTTCTCCCTCTCGAGCGCGCCGACCGCCGCGAGAAATGGTCCTGCGATCACCTTGGATTCCGACGAGTACGTCATCGAGTCTGCCTTGCGTGCGTGTGTTCTTCTTGGAGTCTTGAGTTGGGCTTGTGCGCGAGGCGGCAAGTTGGCGAATGGCAGGCTTTTGTCGCCCGCGCATCGGCTGGCCGGCCGGTGGGCTTGTGCGCATTTGCTTTTGCTCGTGTTGTTGCGCGCAGAAAGTGCGACAAATGCCACCTGGTTTCCATTGTGAAAGTGAATATGTTACAGCTGTGCTACAAAAGCATAGTGAACGCAAGTCAACTTGGTGGAGAAAGGAACCTTTTCGGAACCCACTCAAAAGGGAAGGAGAGGGACGGAGGTGAGCTGACGACGGGCGGGCGATTCGGGCGTGTTCAAAGCAAAGCGAGTTTTGAGCGAGTGGCTACGCTATCGCTCCATTCTACAGGCGAGTGGCTGTAGTTTTGAGGGCGCATGTGAGCTTGCTGAGCCCGGCCCTTTGTGCTAGCCTGTTGCTTGGGCAGCTGGTGGAAAGCCTTCTGCAGCCGAGACCGCAAACCGCAGACCGCATCACGTGATCGATCGATCACCTAGCTCTCGTAACAGCAGGGCTGCGGGTGTCGCGTTAGTTGGTCGGTATCCTGTTGTGAGCTTGAAGCGTTAATGGACGCCGCGGGACAAAAGTCCAAATGGACAGTGTGCATGAGATGATGCCCACACAGCCAGCCAGCCAGCCAGCCAGTCTTTTCATCTGCAGGCTCCCTCTACGAAGTGAAAGAATGATTGGGTCGGCGGCAAAGCAACCTGAGCCAGAAAATGAAAATGAATGGCTTCGCAGGTCAAAAGAAAGCCACAAAGTCGCTCTTTTTTTCTCCGTGTCCAGGAAACAGCCGCGTAGTGTGCTCCTCTCCCTTGGACACGCACAAACTCCCACGCGGTGTTACAAATTGAGGGACCCAGTTTATCATTTACTGCAGTTGAAAAGCTGAGCGGTCAATTGTTTTAAAGGGTATGTATTTGACGAGATTCTGAACCTTCAGCAATTCATGAGTGGCACTCTCGCAAGCCAACTTTTTCACTCACTCCTTGGCTCATTTGGATCGGCCATGGCGATTGTGAAGTAGAGCAACCTGTTGCCATTGTCAAGTGAGGCCAATTCATCGAGCTATTCATGAGGACAATGGCGTCGATGACGCAGAACTGACAATATACACACACACATAAATTGTTAGATATAATTCCGATATATTTCAAAGTCCATAGTATGGAATTCATGAACCTTGTGGAGCATCATGGTCGGCACACTGCAAACGGGGATGTTCGCGACTTGTAAGGCAGGCGACCACCTTGGAGTGGCGACTCGCACCTCACGGTAATGGAAATGGCTCGATTTACGTTTATAGCACTTATCATCTGCCCGTGGGTTCTGTTCTTCTCTGTATCATTGGAAGCCTCACTGCCGAAGCCCAAGCTAAGCGCGTCCTATTGGGAGGAGTAGGGAAACGTTGCTGATTCGCTTAGGTGCGAAGCGTCCCCGAGTCTCCCAATGGGAAAAGTGACCCTGCTGGGCTCGAACCCTCAACGAGAACGATGAATTTGTGGAATTGCACAAGTGCGTTAACCACTGGAGCACCCCGACACCCCCGACTCGCACCTCACGGACATCGGTGATGATGCGAACTTCGACGCCTCGCTCTCGTCGATCAGCCCGTTCGTGAGCTGCGCATGCGACATATAAAAGCAATTCGGGTTAAAACAAACCAGATGGGTTCAGCAAATATAAACCAATAATTACCCGTTGACACGTGATGGTACAGAGGTCGACGAACGGTTGGAAGCTAGCTACAGCACCCATATTTCCTCTTCGATGGATAATACGAGCAACATTCATGCAGACTTTTTATGCTACGGAAACCTTCAAGTAACATCCTTCTATTGTAGTGTGGCACACGTATGTTTTGCATTATAAAAACAAAAAGATAATTTACATGTAGTTTCCTGTTGTGAGCGCTAGCACGGAAATATAATCTGCGCGAGTTGCAATAGAAAGTACTGAGAAAGCAATGAATCGCGTGCAGAGAAAGAAACATGCCCGGTAAAGTGTTGGACTGCCTCCTCCATGTTCATTTGAGAATTGCATCACGAAACCAAATTGAAAGACGAGCACGAGTGACGAAGGCAAGCAACAATGAAGCGTGCAGACAATGAAGATGAGCGCATCGCCCTCGCGCAACAAATGCTCTTGGTGCGCATTCACTCGCTAGAGGCGATCGATAATAAGCTCAACAAATAGACCATCTGCTGGTGAAGATTGTCGATGTACAACCGATCCTGCAGGCACAAATTCAATGCGATCTGTCAGTGGTGTAACGGGATGGAAAAATCCGGAGAAGGACCGTGTGTTGCAAGGTCAACTAGAGAAAGCCGTACCCAGTAACTGCATGATGCCGGACGGTTCGGATCGCGTGTACCTGTATCGACAACGACACGAGGGGCACCAGACACGCAACGGAGAGCCTGAACGAGGATGTCGGAGAAGATCCAATGAAAGTCGACACGTGTATCGCGTACTAGGGCGGCAGATTATCGACGGAATATCATCGGCGACGATCGACGATCCAACCCCACGATCAAAAGCAGGGGATCCAGATTGCCAAGGGTGATCCGCCAACGTCTGCCTCCGGTCTCGAATTGTCGAGTGCCGGCTCCAGATCGAGAATCGTCGAGGCAAATCACCCGATCCAAGCCTATAATCTCCAATAATCGAGCGCCCGCGGGGATACAGAGCGAGCGCGAAGGTGGATGCGCAAACGCACCCGCGACCTATTAAACGAAAGGTCCAGAGCGCGCGATCGGACAACGCAACGAAGAGGGAGAGGTCCAGATCGTGCGGTCCAGAAGAGCGAACTAAATGCAGAGAGGAATGAGTGACAAGAGAGCAAAGGAGACAGAGATCCCAAGGGGATCGTCCTGAGAACAAACAGGGTAGTTAGTGCAATCAGAGGGTAGGAGATCAACAAAGTCTAAGAGTCAATACAGTTCAAAATGCTCCTTGTCCAGTACGCATCCCAGTCCATTGGAGGACTGACATGTGAAGTACAAGCGACCATGCCCGTTCTCACCCCTCTTCAAACCAGCACCCTGTAGGCTAGGGTCCAGCTATTTCATATCGCTGACAAAGATCGAAGCGTACTCCCGATCGACGTGAAATCGAGATCGCTTCACCAACCAGAGGCGGATAGCATCAAATCTTGCGATCTGTGCGCCCGTTTAAGTGCTGGTGAGACCAGATCCTCTTGAGTCTCCCTCCCGCACGCTCTGCAGTCTCAAGCAAGTCGATTTGGGGACTTGTCTACAGATCCTCGTTGTGGCCGCAGGATCTATCGTGCGAAACAGGGATATCGTATTCTTCATCGATTCGCTCACCCACTACCTTCGGATCCAGTCGATGTCAGCTCTTAGCAAGTGTTCTAAGGTACGTAGATCGTAGAACTCTCTCACAGCGTCGGTGTACTCTCTGTTCATGAGGGACAACATTATCATGGTCATCAAAATTAATACCAAGATGGCGGCTACACTGCGAACAGGAACTTACACTGTGGACGAGAGGTAATTATCGCCGAGCGAGACTGAATAGACTGGCGCTAGGCTTCTGTCAACGAACCAGTGGACACCTGTAATGAATTCGCGATGGTGTGCAGTGATTCGATCGTGTCGCGGTCAAGATCTCTGTATGCTGAGTCGTTCTTTTCTACAACCTTGCGTGGGGCTTGAGCACGTATATTTTGTGAAGGCACGCCATCAGTCACTCAACCATGCTCGCTGCACTGGGGGCCATCGTAGCTGAGACCTGTGCGCTCGATTTCTGCAGACGCGTTCATTCTTTCGTCCTATCACCGGAGTCTGCTCACTGGCGGGATAGCGCCGCCGCTGACGTCAATGTCACCGTCGAACTGAACATCCCCACCGATATGGATTTTATTGCATTCAATCGGTTCAATCTACTGAGCTGTTTTCTAGATTGGTTGCGTCTTTTAGTCCCACAATGCTAGAAGCTCTTGAACCGCGCGCTGCAGTTGCGCCATCCACTTGCAGAAATCGACTGAAGAAGATTCTTCAGCACAAACATCCAGGTTTGACTGGACAATGCTGAACTTTCCGCACTCAGATAAAACTGGCATGTCATGCGTTTTCCCTTAGAGAATTTGCATGAACGAGATTGACCTGCTCTGGTCGATCGGCAGTGCCACGATTCGTGCTGGAGGAACAGAATCAACCGGCTAGGTCCGTCACAGCGAAGATCGACACATTTGATCGCAAGCATACCGACTGCTTCTTGAGGATACGTGTAATGGGCCTCAATGGTCATTACATAGAGGTAGATGTGTGTGGTACACATCACCTCATAGTGTACCATGGGTGACTATCACCGGTCACATACCGGTAATACCGTCGATACCCATGTGCGCAGGTGCCGTCATTGGATGATGTCACAGGACATTTCTGCACAGAGTATTTGTCGCATGTACTAAACAGTACAGAGTGATTGCGACATGTACTAATCATGTGTGGGATGATGGTTTCTGCACTTGGGAACAGAACTAGTGATGCACACAACGTGTCACTTCGGGTTCATGTGAGTGGCGCGAGCCAATCACATCATTGGGAATCTTCCCACCAGACTTCAAGTTCAAGGTCTCTGGGTTGAACCTCAGTGTATCCAAGGTTATATATCAGGATTATAGATTTTACATGTAAGAGTGAGGTTTTACCAGTAAAACCTCTAGGAGCCCTTGAGGCTAAGTAGGAGTAGCGACAGGAACCATAACAGTTTTTCAATTCAGTTGCAATTTTACCGCGTTCTGCGAACGTCTCCTCCCCCATCCAAGCTTCCTCTATCGCACAAGCGTGTGTGCCGTGTTTGAGGGACTGTCGTAGTACAGCGCCCTCTTACAATACAGGACGAGGAACCTTTCCGGCACACTAACTCATCAAACCGGCGACCGTCTTCTTCATTCTCGCTGGGATATTCATATTCGTACAACTCGCTGTCGTGATCAGGCACGTCAGAGTAGTCTATGTAGCGTCGTACAATGACATCGAGCTGCTTGCTTCGCGTCGCGTCTGATTGTGCCTTCTTTGATGTAGATTTTCGTTTTCACTAGATTTTCGCTAATCAATCTAATATTCAGCACAGCCACACACTTCACAAAACTATTGTACAAGCACACGCCAATCACATCATGCGCACCTCTCATTTCACTCCTCACTCACACATTCATAGCATACATCATGAGTGCGCACCTATGCTGTCTCGATCTGTTGCTGGTGCTCGTTGTCCCAATCTGCTGCTGGCTCCCGTGCGACGCCGCCAATATCGTGGAGCATACACACCTCGTATTGCTTCCGTTCGTCGCAACAGTATGTGGTTTTGCATTTTGCGCGCCACTTCCCCTCGTATTTGAGGTGGTATCCTCGGTACATGTTGCGGCTGTGTCAAGTTCAAACTTGGAAGAGGAAGGGGTATCGTCGGCTGAACAACTGAAGAAGCCGTTTAGATTTGGCATTTGTATGAAAATACGTTTGGTGCCTATCAATGTCAAATTAGGCGCTTACTTTGCGTACGCCGACAATTCACTGGGTGCCTAAGGCATTTTCACATTTTTCACGAGCATGAAATATTTGAAAAGACGGTTGCCTTTTCTTCCCGCATCGAGATGTTTGTGTCGCATTAGAATAGCTGCAGGTTTTCTTATCGATATGCGCATGTATTAGTTTTGACAATACGAAGCTTTGTTGCCCATTTAAATCCCATTGGAATATATTCACTTTCACAGTGGACAGACATTTGCCGCAGGTTTGTCGCAAACAACTCGTATTCGTAAATATGAGATGCCGCTCTATCTAAGTCAAAGAATGATTGGGTCGGCTCATGATTTCATGAAACGTGCGGCTCTTGTTAGTTAGCTGGCTGCTCTCACAGCAACAACACAATGGAGATCGTCATCGTCTACTTTTTCAGCGTCACCTTGGCCGCCGCTTTGGCCGCCGCCTTCTGGAGCGGGCGGAACGCACCAGTTTGGTTCACGTAGCTCCAGAGGTACTCCGAACCGGACGCGAAGGTCGTCGCACCCACCACGCCGCTGTTGACCGGTCAACCACACACATACCAAAGCACAATGTTAACCATGGCCACGATAGGGAGGTATACCGCCTACGAACGATGAGTGTACGTACAAGAGCGCCTGGAGCGCCGGGTCGAAGGGCACCTGCCACGCCGCATTCGTGAGCGTGAAGCCGAAGAGCGCGAACTGCAGCGCCGTGTTCACCTTGCTGATCATCGTCGGCTTGACCTCGAAGGCGCCGCTGTCGGACGTGTCGAAGAAGGCCGTGCCGGCGTCCTTGGTCTTCAGCCGGTGGTAGAACGTGCCCGAGACGAGCAGGACGTCGCGCCCGAAGATGAGCGTCACAAGCGGCCACGGCAGCAGGCCCGACCAGACCATGCTGAGCGACAGCGCGCCGATCATGAGCTTGTCCGCGAACGGGTCCAGGAACGACCCGATAATCGACTATGGGACACGCATACAACAGAGAGGTATTGTAAGTGTGTGAAGCCATGTTTACGGTGGGAATGCACCAGAACAAAACCACCACACGCACATACCTCCTGCTTGTACGTCCGAGCGATGTAGCCGTCGAGCCAGTCAGAGAAGCCCGCCACGGCGAGCACTACATACAGTGATAGCAGCCATCAGTGTCAGCGTGAGACGACAAACGAACGATGAAGATTTCCATCAATCAAGAGCTCCAAGCACACGATAGGGAATGCGAGATCGTACGTCCGATGGCGGCTTCGTGTTGACCATCGATGATGAGGTACGATAAATAAGGCGTCGATAGGATCCGAGCGAACGTGATAACATTGGGCACGTTCACCACTTGGTGGAGGGCCTGGAAAGGCACAGCAGCAGCAATACACATGAACAACAAAGTCAACTGTCACTGTACAGCACGGCGTCTCTAGAAACCCCCATAGCAACAGTAGTGCAGAGGCATGAAGACACACCAGATTGCGAGCTGTTTCGATATCCGCCGCAAGCTTCTGCTTGATCGTCAGAGCCGCCTCCTTTTCGCTCTTCTGTTGCTGCTGCTGCTGCTTCTCCTCTTCCTCTTCCCGCTGTTGCTTGCCGTGGTCTGTCGGTGATGTCGAAAGCATTCGTCGTGTCCAGCTCTCATTGCTGCAGAGGCTCGAGGACGCGGCGCCGAGTCGCGTGCTGTTGCTGCTGGGGATCCGCAGCGTCGGCGCACATCCGAGTGAGCCCAGACGGCGCGTGAGCTGGTGCAAATGTCTCGTGCCGATCCCCCTCCACTGTGCTTTATGCGCCGTCAGCAGCAGCAGTCTGGTGGCGCCGCTGCAAGCGACCGCGCATATCGCCATCGTTTTCGCTCTCACACGCTCAAGATGATCTTGCGCTTTTTGGGTTTCTTGCTCTCCAACTCGTCAGAGCGAGCGGTGATCTCGTATAAGTACGAAACAATCATCCATCGTACTTTAGAGGATGAGCTACTCCAAATTCCAAGATGAAGACGAGGAGAGGGAACCTCCTGCAAACGGTTTTGACGGGCGTTCTGCTCAAACAGCAAACGCCGCGAAAACGCGATCTGCTCTGTAAAATGTAGACCATACAAACAGATTTGAGAGGGGTAATCACCCAATCAGAAAGCTCAAATTTCCAACATTATCAGTCAGTGTTTGTATCAAATTCGTGTTCGGGTTGTTAGGTTACAATCGGCAAATGGGGATGCGAAAGGATACATCAATCCTTCCTGCCGATGCTCTCTCCATGTGCCTCTCTTTCTCTCTCTCTCACAGTGCCTGCCTGCTACGAAAGACTATGCGCTCTTGGACGCATGGCTAGCGCTCTTCGCTGCCGACTCGGACGCGGTTGCGACGGCGGCGGCCGGCGCTGTCCGCTGGCAGTGGATGTCTATCTTGTTGAGCGGGCGCACAAGGTTCGACGGCGTCACCACGCTCGTAAGCTCTGGTGGTGGAGGCTTCTTTTGCTCGGTCGAGAGCTCTTTCACACCATCGCTGTTGACAAGAGAGCTAGCTAGTTAGCTGGCTGCTCTATAGATATACTCTGTCATAGAGATCACAGTTTGCGCTCACCTAGGCTCGTGGAAGCGCTTGGGCTCCTTGGCGACCACCGAAGGACTTAGTTCGCTCGGGTCGTGCTCATGCACGTGCACGAGCTTGCGCTTCTGGCTCGGGCTGTAGCCTACATCATAGTGCTAGAATGAGCCATGTACTCCCCAAAGTTCATGCCATCAAACCCAGGACAGCCGTGTACCTATAGACTCGATGCTGTGCTGTCGTCGCTGCTGAAGATCGCGAGCGCCCTCATTCTGCTGCTCAGGATCTAAGTCCAAGCCAGTAACTGACTTCACCATGAGACGGCGTCCAAAGACATGCTGCTGCTGTTGTTGTTTGGGCGCTGCCTCCCCGTCCTGCTTCTCCTCAGTCTCGAGCGAGCTGTTCAGCTCCGCATCGAGTTGTTCGCTCTCCTTTATCGCAACTGGAACGTCGTGCGCGCCAAGGTGGCCTGGTGGCGGACACCGGTACTCAAGGATCCACCAGGGCACTGCCTCGTCCTCACCATCGGCGGCAGAAGCCCCTGAGTGTGTCGCATCGGAGTTTGAAGCGCTCCCGGGCGTCGACGACTCGCCGTCACGCGTTTCCGACTCCTTCTGCTGACCAGTCTCGGACGTCAGCTCGGCGTCGATCGTCAGCGCTAATCGTTTTCGGGACGTCAAGAGGCCGCGGCGGCCAGCGCGCCTCTCCATGGTGGTGGTGTCGACGGGAGCCTTGGCGTCCTGTCCTGGGTCTGCAACAGCACTCACATCGGCAGCAGCCGAGTCGACGGCGCCGGTCACTTTATCCATACTACAGGCTGACTGGCTGGCTGCTGTGACAGCGAGAGAGAAGCCGTGGAGTCGCGTCGGTCGCCGGAGGTCTCTCTGCACAATTGGACCAGTCAGCCAGCAGCAGCCCTGTTCTTCTATTCTGTGAGCACAGCGAGGCTTTTCGCGAGACAGATCGATCGATAGATGGCTTCAGGTCGCTCAGCCGTTTCTCACACTTGAAACGAGTATGGCCAGCCACTCACTGTGAGCGAGGTCCAGGGTCACCGCTAAACTTATCCAAGCGCGTACATACTTAGGCCATCGCTCGAGGCGCCCGAGATGAAACTCGACGCGCAAAGAGTCCCATGTTCCTGCGGCGCCGGTTGCTGCTGCTGGACCCAGAGGAGGCGCAACGCCGCAAGCGTCTGCGGGCGCGGATCATCCGCCGCAACCGCGTCAAGAAGGAGATCGAGCAGGGGCTCGAGCCAGGTCTCCACCGCAAGGGCTATGATCCCAATGCCAAGTACCGAAGCGGCACTGATGCCGATGATGAATCGGCATTCATTCCAACGTTCGGAGGCAATTCGGACCACGAGCATGTGCGCGCGAAGGACCGCTACATTGCCGGCACCCTGCGGACGTCGTACCGACCGGTCATGCGTGAAGACTCACCGTCGACCAAGTTGAAGCCCGAGCGAAGAAAGCGCGTGAGTCCTGACAATGCTGATAGTGGTACAGTCGAAGAGCGAGCCAGTGATGAGTTCGCCATCACTCCACAGGCACACTTGATGCACGAAGCCACGAGCGCGTCTCATCCCTCATCACCAGCCAACCTGCTTCTAGGCTCGCACCATCACACTGATGCTGGTCAGCGTATTGTTCCACCACCGCCAGTGATACAGCCGCCACCTGTCATCTCCAAAGCCAAGACGCGATGGCACGAAGCCTTCCACCAGGTGGTCTTCCGACGCCACGAGGAGATCCTGAGCAAGGACCCGAACCGCAAGTGGCGCCAGGAGCGCTTCGGCCTGCTGCTCTTTGACAAGAAGCAGTACGAGCGAGCGGCCAAGCATCTAACACTGGCGATCACCCTGGGCGCGGATTCGAGCACGTCCTGGCGGCGGCTCGCGCAGAGCCATTTTCACACGTGGGAGGCCAAGAACGACTGGGACACGCTCTGGGACTCCAAGGCGGCCTACGAGGAGGCGATCAACCATCTCGAGATCGCGTGCAACCCGTTCGCGCTCTTTGAATACGCCAAGGTGCTCGAAGTGCTGGGCATCTACACAGGCGCGCTCAGCGTCTGTGCGTCGATCCTGCAGACCTTTCCGCGCTTTCAGCTGCTGCACAAGGTCATGTTGCGCTTCGTGATGTTGCAGCGCTACCAGATCTTCACAACAGGTGGGTCACTTGATAGCGGTAAAGAGGCTTCGACACTGGGCGCGATGCAGGCAATCGAGCGGGAGTCGATGCTGCTCAAGTGCGTCGGGTACACCAAGGTGCTGCTCTTGGACAAGCAGATCGTAGAGGTAAGTTTGGATCTTGAACCGACCGTCGGTGCACCAATTTCTCTCAACAGTGGTACTGCTTTCTCGATAGGGCGAGCTGTACGTCTGTGTATTGTACATGCATGCGCGCTTGAACGAGTTGCTGGCCGTGTCGACAACTTCAGCTAGCGGCGGACAGGTTGCTGCCAGATTAGCCCAGGAGAGCTCAGACCACTCATTCGAAGAGCTCTTCAAGGTTGGAATCACCAAAAGACACGTTGTTTCATCAGCCAACTTGACTTGGAAGACCTGGAAGGCGAAGAGCGACTCGTACATCTCTCTGGCGGGCGTCTTCCATGACCTCAACGAGCCCATTGCGGCAGCTGATGCGTTATCACGGGCGCTAGATCTACTCGAAGTGCCGCTTGTGCGCATGTCGACAGACACACGAGTGGACACTTTGGTGCAGAGTCAGTCGAAGCTTGCACTGTACCTGGCGCTCGGGAGGAACTACTATCAGTGCAACCAGATGGAGAAGGCCATTCGGTCCATGGAAGTTGTCTTCCAAATAAACCATTACCACGAGGAAGCGCGCGCGAGTCTCGCTGCGTGGTTTCCAGCCAAGTGGAAGTACGTTCTTAAGCATTCAGCAGAGTCTTGATACTGCGAAGCTCAATGGCTGTTAACCTTGTCATGCTGTCAGGTATCGCCTCGAATTAGAAGACGCCAGTCAGATTCAAATCGCGCGGGTGATTCGCGGCATCTGGGGTCGAAATCGAGGGGTGCGACGCCGTCTGGAGGTTGTGAAGGCGCTAGAAACCAAGTACCGAGAGAATCCATACCATCCGCTGCATCGGCGCAACGTGCTTCGCGTCCTGAAAGCCAAGTACGCGCCACTGTTCATGGCGCAGGACATCTCCGCTCGACGCATTCAGGCTCGTGCTCGACGGTTCTTGTACTATGCGCGCATTCGCTGGTTGCTTGCGGACCAGCGCAACAAGTTCCTTCAGCAGCTCGTACGTGGGGTTCTGTCACTCTTGGTCGTAGCAGCATTCACACAGTTCTCACCATGTCATTGCTACTTGATCACCGTAGAAATCCAAGCAGCAGACGCGAAAGTACCGATACAACCGCCACGTTCGCAAGCAGTTAGCGCAATTGCAGCCCGAGCAATTCGAGGACCACTTTCGGCAGGAGGACCGAGCCGCGCTCTACATCCAGGTACCACCGCCTCACGCGAGTGTTGCCCTCTCCAAGCACCGACTGACACGTCCATGATCTTTGTCTTGATATCATTCTGTTGACTTGAAACAGCGTCAGTTCCGTGGCGAGCGCACGCGCCGAGTCTTCCGCGTGCGTCGTGATGCGCATCGCAGCAAACTCAAACGAGAAAGCGACGCTGCGATCTGCATTCAGCGCTGCTATCGTCGCCACTCTTCTTCCAGTAAACTGTCAGCCGATGAGTTTCTCTGTCGCGCTCAGCTGCGGATCTCGCAGGCACGAGAGTGCGTCGCTCGAAACCTCCAGCAGCTCTATCGCTACCACTGGAAAGGCGTCAGCAGCTCACAGAACCTCGCATCGTCGCTCTTTGAGGCTTCGCAGCAGAATGCTGAGCGGAAAGTCCTTCATCGTCACACGAGCGCGACGCGGATCCAGCGAGCGTGGCGCCAGCACGTCGCCCGTAGTGAGCTCGGCTCACATGGCCATGACAGTGCGAAAGTGCTCTTGCACCAGCTCAGACAAGGCCACGAGCGCCAGCAAACCATCGTCGTTGTCAAAAATGAGGACGATCTCGAACGCGCGGCTCGCAAGATCCAGGCTCGGTATCGTGGGAAGCGCATCCGAAGCTCGCTCTGCAAGATCCGGCGTGTGCGTGCGCCAGTGTCCGCGAGCCCCATCGCAGTACTTAGGGGCTTGTGTGAGTCGAACCACAGGGACGGAGTCGAGTCGTGCGTGACGCTATCTGGAGTGCGGTCACTAGAGGAGAAGCGCGCGCTCTTTGACTACCCCGTCGTGATCTTGGACCCAACTGGAAGCAGTATGGCTTCTGGTAATCCTGTCGAGGTACAACATCTTGTGTCTGCTATTGAACACAACGCCCGTCTGCGCTGCCTGGTGTGTGCGAGTGGCGAGTTCCGGAGTGAGAACAGCATCCAATCGCTGCTTGGGTCACTGAAGACCAAGCAGTCGCTTCGAGTTCTGGCTCTTGGTTCTATCCATACAACCAGCAATTCTCTCGCTTCAGACAAGCACGCCGCTCAATCGCAGACCCCCGAGCAAGATGGCGAGCTCGACGATCTGCCACTGAATAGTCGCAGTAGTTCTCCACCACAGCGCCGAAGAAGCAGCAACCACGAGCCCCTTGAGCCTTCCGCACAGAGCCCCATCCAAGTGCTCGCTTTGGTGCTTCGCACAGCCAATTTTGTACTCGAAGAGCTGGTCCTGGAGGACAACACTTTGTTACGAGATCCACCTGATGGCGCTTGTATCGCGGGGTTCCTGGGCGACTTCTTCTTTGCGCGCTACGGTCGTCTGCGTAAGCTTGTACTGGCCAAGATGCACTTCTCCGACGCTAATGCGGCGCTATTAGGACCCGCACTAGCGATCAACACGGTGCTCCAGCATCTCGAACTGCACGGGAATCTGATAAGCGACGCTGGCGCGGCAGCGATCGCGACAAGCGGCCTCTCTTGTAACCGGAGCCTGACATACTTGAGTCTTGCAGAGAACGCCGTGGGAAGTGCCGGCGCCAAAGCGCTGTTTGAATGCCTCGCGCACCAGAACCGCACGCTCGAGACGCTTGTGCTGTGCAACAACAACGTGCTGAACGACGCGATCCCGGCGTTCACGACCGCGTGGCAGCTCAACGCAACGATTTTGCTCATCGACCTGCGCGGCAACCTGATCCACAGCGACCACCTGCACACACTGCACAGCGCAGTGGAAGAGCGCCGCATGTCTTCATCAGCGGAGCCGAAGGTGCGTCTGTTTCTCGCTTGCAAACGCTTCTCGCTTGCTTCAGCGGCGCTGGGTCAGTCCTTGGCGAGCCAAGGCATACAGTCACCACTTAAGAGCATCAGCGTTGTCGGTGGCAGGAAAGCCACGCGCGCGGCAAAGAGCGCGCTCTCGCCTACAGCGTTTCTGCGCCAGACGAAGCAGAACGATGCCGCCAAGTCGACGGCGACGACGGCGTTCATCCGCTCGCCGCTTGCAGTCTACAAACAGCAGCAGCATGAGTACGAGACCATTGGCAGCAGAATACCCTCACCAACAGCATTAGCGTCGACGTCTGTGTTGGCGCTCGTGTCACCCGCGCGCATCGCGGCGTCCAGCAAGAAGAAGCCCGCACGAGCTGCGACCAAGCTGCCCGCAATCAACCAGCACCATCGTGCAGCATGGTGAAAATGAATTGGCAAACCCTCTATCTATTCTCTCTAGAAGTTTGCTATCATTGATCAACACCGTGATTTCCTGTACTAACTTTGTGAATTGTATGCTTTGTACAGAAACGCAGATGTATCTAGTGATCCTTCGTCTCAATTAAGAGGTTTTCATGATTCCATAACCTACCTTGCTTACAGTAGCAAAACCTAGAAACACGTAGCAACGTCGGATCATTCTGTCACTGACGAAATCTTCCAAACGACAACGCCATTTCTTTTCTGCGTCATATCCAAACAGGGACGAGACGGTGACCGCCATCACCAGAGCAAGCGAGTCCCTCTCTCTCTCTCTTTATACACCAGCACGATGGAGCTCTCGAGCGGCGAGAGCGCGCTGCGTACGATCAAGAACCGCAGCAAGGTGCCGCAGGCCGCCGTGGACCTCTCCGTGTCCATCTCGACGCTGCTCTTTGGCAAACAACAGCAGACGCCACTGGACAAGTCGCAATCTGAAGACGATGACGACGCCGCCGCCGCACTGCTGTCGCCCGAGCAGAAGCGCGAGCTGCTCGAGCAGAGACTCACGACGCTGCTCTTCTACGGGAAGGAGCGCTGGGAGCCGCTCGCCGTGGCGCTCGTGGTCGTGCGCGACGTGCTCGCGGCCCATCTGCAGCTCTCGGACAACGAGCCGCACATCGAGAAAGTGTTTGTGGGCGATCTGAAGACGACTATCAGCTCGGATGGTAGCGACAGTGCGATCTTCCCGTTTACAAAGAGCTTCTTAAAGGAAGTGGTGGCGTCTACGGCGCACCAGTACATCGAACACTACGAACCGCGCGTGCGCATGTCGGTGGCTAAGCTGCTGGGCGTGCTCGCCAACTGGGACCTTGCGTGGGTCGCGGCCGAGTTCCTGCCGCAGATCGTCGAGTCCGTGGTCTGTAACACGAGCCGCTCACCGGACTTTGAGGAGAACGGCTTTGAAGATTTCGACGACAACATCAGCGTGAACGGCATGGAGACGCCGCCGCAGTCGCCCGAGTCCACACCACGCACTCCCTCGACGCCCTACCGCCTGGACGACGTGAGCGGCTGGAAGGCGCTCGAGAGCTCGCTATGCGCCATCAAGTTCATCATCAAGGGTAGCGATGCCGCCTTCCTCGAGAAACAAGGCGGGACGCAAGAGTTCCGCTATCTCACGCCCGAGCTCATGCAGCTCATCACGACCAAGAGCTGCTTTCACATTAACCGCCACGTGCGCGTGGTGGGGCTCGACACGATTACTGTGCTTTGTGAGGCCGCGCCTGTGGGCTTTCTGGATGCGCACCGCAGCAGCGTCACAGACACGCTGAGCAAATGCATCACGCGCGGCATGCAGGACAACTGGAGCCAGGTGCGGTACGCGGCCTCCATCGCCACGCGCGCGTTCCTGGTCAGGCTCGAGGAGGACGCAAGGGCGATCTACCTGCCGACGCTCGTGCCACGGCTGTGTCTGAACCGCTACTACGTCGCTGAGCGCGTGTCCAAGCACTCGCAGGAGACCTGGCGCCTGCTCATGGGCACGCGCGGCCGGGAGGTCGTGGGCAAGTACGCGAACGAGATCGTCGAGTACTACGTCGAGATGACGAACCACTCGGTGCGTGAGGCTGCATGCCAGTGCATCGGTGAGCTGGGCACGAAAGTGGACGCGAATGCTATCCGTCCGCACGTTCCTACGCTGGTGCAGGCGCTGATCATCAGCTTGTACGACAGCTCGTGGCAGGTGCGTGACGCGGCGTGTCTGGCGGCAGCGCAGATGGTACTGGGCTTCCCTACCGAGTGTCTCCCTTTCCTGGATGAGCTCTACCACCTCTGGTTCGACCACCTCTCGGACGAGATCTGGTCGGTGCGAGAGGATGCTGCGATCGCACTGGGCAACGCCATCCGCGCTTACGGCCAACCAGCCATTGAACGCATCACCGCGGTCGCAGAGGAATATATTGTGCTCGCGAAGACGCAGCCGGCCATGTCCCAGCAGGAGTACGACGAGATCCTCAAGTCTGAGAAGAAGCACCACAGCAAGCAGGCGTTCTCGTGCTGCTCGTTCGATTTCAAGACCAACGAGCGCCACGAGCACCGCACGAAGGAGCCTTGGGAGAGCACGGACGGCGCTGTGTACCTGGTGCGCGAACTCTGCAGCGTGGCCCCAGAGACGGCTGTGAAGTTGCTGCCGCTGGTGGCCGACGTCGCGATCCTGCGCCACTTCCCGCAGACCGCCGTGCTGCAGGAGACGGTCTGGAAACAGGTGCCGCTCATGTGCGTAGCGCTGGGCAAGCGCGCGTTCAAGCAGCACCTCGAGCTCTTCTTCGACCCACTCGTGTTCACGCTCCAGGGCTCGAGCCGCCTCGCACGCTTCGCCGCCAAAGACTGCGTTGCGAACCTGAGCAAACAGATCGGTCCCAGCATCTTCCTTGGGAGACTGCAGGCTAACCCTGCGTGGCATGAGACTCTGGCGCCGATCGTGTCATCGCCTGCTTATTAACAACCGTGAACGTGGTTGAATGAGCTGAGCGTGTGGCATGCGTTGAGCCCAATGTAAGCGTCTCCAAAATCGAACTTGTTACCACAAGGAATTTCAGAAACCCATCCGTTTCTATAGTTTCTATTTCGTCAGTCGCTTACAAAATGCAATACTAAGCGGAATGACGATAGTGACCATCATTCCAATCGTTTCTAATTGAGCTCACTTCTTGCTTTCTGTGATTGACAAGCCGAAAAGCTCCTTACACAGATCGAACGAAAGCGAGAAAGCGAGCGAGCAGCAGCAAACACAGCAGCAGCATGGGCGTGGACGCGGGTAGAGCCGGCAGCTACACGGCGGGGCTACTCTTTGGTGTCGGTTGGTGGATCTTCATCGACGGCGCAGCCTTTGCGGACTTCCACACGTCGCAGATCCCTTTCAACTTCGTAAAGTACCTCCCAGGGATCGTCTCCACGCTCGCGTTCTTCCTGTGAGTTGCTTGCTCTATGTTCCCCTCTGGCTGACTGTCGTTGTGGCCTGTGGGCAACGACTGTCATACTGTGTATACTTCATTGATACTTACTTGTAGTTGCTCTTATCGAATGCTCGTCATAGACTCAACACGCTCGACTGGGAGATGGTCACCGACTCGTCAGCCTATGGCTTGGACGTGGCTGGCAGAGCAAGGTAAGATGACACTCGGCCCACCTTCTCGATCACATATGCCGTGCTCGTAACTCATCTCGCGATGCTCTCTCTTTAGGATGTTTGTTCTCTTTTGTATGCTCATGTCAGTTGGCGCACTGGTGGGATCCATCCTCGTGCTCACGCACAGCTACGCTGGAAACGCGTTTGGCGAGCCCGTGTGGCCCGGTGTGGCGGTGCTGCTCCAGAACGTGCTCATCTTTCTCGCGACCCTGGTGATGCGAGGTGGGCTCATCGCGTCGTCATCCTACTGACTGGGACTTTAACGCATCCAGGAGAAATTAACACTACCACAAGCCGCCATGTGAGAGTGAGCCTCAGTGATATTGTGACGTACGTAAAGAATCCCATTGGTACATTCAAACCTCACTCGCTCTTCTCCACACTAACAGATAGGTAACACAAAGTAGCTACTTCAACTCACGCATTTTTCAAGCCCTCAATCGCTCTCCTCCATTCGTTGTCGCACGCAAAGCAATCTTCATGCTGAGCTCATCGCTGAAGGCTTCTTAGGCGTCGGGGTAGCTCGCACTGGGATCCACAGGCGTGAGGATCGGGTTCATCTTCTCCGCTTTCTTTTTCTTCTCCTGGGTAGTCGTCGTGTAGGTGTGCATCGACCACGCGCCGACGATGAATCCGCCCACTGCGACGAGGACGAACTCCCACATTCCTGCTTGTTTGCTTGGGCTGAAGCTCGGTGTTGGAGAGTGGAAGTGAGAAGGAAGACGGTGGCAATCACTTAATACACGAGAACGACGAGAGCGACTTGGTTGCGCTGGATCGCACGCGAGAGAGAAGCGAGAACTGAGTTGTGGCGGCGGCACTGCCAGGGATGCTGGTAGGGAAAGTGACTTCTCGGTTCGGTTGATGTCGCCAGAGCCAACTGTCGAGTCCAACGTTACCACTACAATACGCGCAGGGTCGCAGAGAGAAGCTCACCACCAATCTTTGAATGCTCGGAACCTGCAGTTTAATCCAATCTCCCGTATGTCCCAAGTACACCAGCAAAGGGCCATTCGTGACCATCGAGCAATCGACAACGGAGCCATTGGGAAGTTCATGCCCATCTAACTGGCAGTCGGCGGTGGTATAAGGACCTTCAGATTGCTGTCATTAATGTCGTCGATACAGCACTCCCCGAAGCGTTTGTGTGGCTAAGAGCACTCTCCGAATCAAACGCTGGGTGCCTCTCAAGTCTGGGACACGGAAGAAGCAAGCAGAGACGGTCGGAGCCGAGTGCCTCTAATACCTTCACCTGCATCTTCAATACTGTACACATTGGCTTCATCTGCGCCACTCATTGAATAGCGTGAACGCATGATGCTTCACTCTAGTGGCTCCAATGCTTCAGCAGCTCTAGCACCAACAGCCACGCATATTATGCAGACGCATTAATACCAGTGGTACTGGACCCACCTCCAAAGAGCTCTTCAAGATCGCTTTGCGGCCATGTTCTCGGCGTCATCCGAATCGTTGTCACCACCCCACCGAATCTCAAGGCAGCAGCAGCAGCTTCGAGAATCCGATGGAAGCGCTCAGGGGGTCGTTTGTCTGCTGTTGGAACGCGCAAACACCTCGACTGATCTCGCGCGTCCACTCGTCGGACTCAATCTCATGTCGGAATTCCGAGCGAGTCTCAGAAATGAACACGAAAACCCGCCAGTCGACGCAATCGAAAGGCCAACGCGCGACATGTGTCATACAAACTCCAAGTCAAACTGTATCAGCTCAGTCTGATTGGCTGAGACCCACGAATGGCTGCACTTTCTCACCTCGCGCCTGCAACGTCAGTCATGCAGATCCAGATCAAGCTCTCTCCATCTGCCCACAGTCACCTGCTTCAGCCTTCCACGTGCAGCAAACAAGCAGCCTGCAGCCTCACGCTTTGCTCTGGTCACTGCTCAATTTGATCTCTTCAGCTCAAGCACCAGCCTCCACCACCACAGCAATCACAAGCGTCACCATGTCTGCCGCCCCTCGCACCGTCAACGCCTACGCCGCCTTCGAGCAGAGCGGCGAGTTCAAGCAGTGGCAGTACACGTCGCGCGCCGTCGGCGCCGAGGACGT
>JAADWP010000012.1:0-89023 GCA_023336215.1 Globisporangium iwayamae | reverse complement strand
TGGACGCCCTGCTCGAGATAATGGGACGCGCCAAACATACGCTGGACATCTGCGTGTACTTGGTGACTCACGATCGTGTACGTACTGGCATGATTCGCTTTCTGTTGTGTGTGTGCGAACTTGATGCTAATCCTGTGGCGGGGTTTACATTTTACTAGCTTACTGACTTAGTCAAGGATCTTCAGGTGCGGCTTGGTCCCGGACTTCGACTTCTAACCGACCGAAGAGAAAATGAGAAGTCGGTGCGGGAATTCAAAAACAAGATCCCAGAGCTACGTCGCGCGGGAGTTAATGTGCGGGTTTCTCGTCGGATGATGCACAAGAAGTTCTTCATCGTAGGCGGCGAAACGATTGTCACGGGTGCGTATATGCTCTTGTGTTGGATCTGCTCAGTGTGGAGTCTTGTTTTCAATTGTGTGCTTGTTGTCTTGCGCAGGGTCACAACTGGAGTGGCAAAGGGTACTCAGGAAATGACGAGGAGGTTTACATGTTCGAAGGCGCCGAGACTCGGTTCGTGCGCGACGGCCGACGACGATTTGAGGGGGCTTGGCGAGAGCCCAACGCGCTGCCAGAGCTGATTCCGGACCAGCCTGCGGTCGACCGGGGTACGCCATCGCGGATTCATCCCCCAGTGCCTGCTCTGCCTCCATTTGCGTGAGTGCATGCTATTCCCACTTCCGTCGTGCAGGCTATTGCCGACTCGCGTGTAGTTGTAGCCCGTGCACAAGCTATTGTCGAATCGCATGCAGTTGCAGCAGCCCACATACAGGCTGCTGCGCAGGTTGTTACCCACATATACGAATGAACAACAGGCGAACCTTCATCAAGACCTTCAAGATCAAAGGCCTACACAGACATCAGGTTTGTGAATGGGTGCCCGAGGATGCCGTCTTTCATGAGCTGGTAGAAGTACCGCTGCGTCTTGTCCGCCTTGCTGTCGACGAAGAGCCAGTCGCTGTACGCCACCTCCTTAGCAAGACCCCCCTACAGCAGAGAGGAGTTCAACCCAACTTGGTGACCTCCTGAGGCAGCACGGTGCTGACAAGTCTCCTGCTTCCCAAATCGACTTCTTCTATTCTAGTACAAGCTGAAAACTCGACACAACCTACCATGATATTTTGTTTGCTCGACTACAAAGAGTGCCGAGTCCAAGTTGCTGAATGTGGTAAACAAAGAACGGGGCTTATCATGATGTAACACTGGCAAAGTTCCAAATCCCCACTACAATCGCTCTTCTGAGCTACGCGACCACCACGCCAGCGTTCTGCTCAACCATCCTGAGGATTGACGAACTTCACGCCGCCTGCATCTTGAGCTGATCCGCGTCCAGTACCACGCGCTCCTTCAACGTGGCTGCCTCCTCCCATTTCTTCTCCTTCTTGCTCGGTCTCTTTTTCTTCTTCACCTTCCTCCTCCACCAGCTCCGGGAGCCGACAAGCAATGGACCCGAGTCGCCCGCCTCCACCACCTTCCTCTTGCTGACGCAGCAGCTCACATATATCCTGCAAGTTTTGCTCCTTGCACTCGAGCTTGATGCGGCGGAAGGCCTCGAACATGGACGGCACGCTAAAGTACGTGAAGCTCAACTGGCCGTAGAGATTCCTCTGCGACTCGTAGCAAGCATAGTTGAACCCCAGGCGCCACCGCTTACGCACCTCGGCCTTGATGCGCGCCTTGCGGTCCGCCTTGTCCTCCAGGAAGAGCCGCCGCGACTCGAGGATACCGTCACGGAAGATCATGCCGATACCAAAAATCGTGACCGCGATGCACGTGCCCACGAGCAGCAGGCTAAGCAGGCTCTTGTTGATAAGCGACTCCTCGTTCAGGTCGTTCAGGCGGATCATGACACCGAGCCAGAGCGTGAGGAAGAGCTGCAGCTGCGTTACACTCGCGATTAGATTGTCCGAGTTGTCACCGTACGGCTGGAAGTACAGGAGGAACCACATCGTGACGAGACTGTGGGAAGAAAATGAAAGACAGACAGACAAAGCATAGGTGAGCTAGCTCCAGGTTAAGCTACCGTTTCGGTCATTCCTTGTTACAGACGTACCAGACGGTGATCGCCAAGAGCACTTGGTCAACGCTCCCAGGCTGGAAAAACACGATCACGCCGCTCAAGAAGAGCTTGCGCGAGAGATCGACAACTTCAAACCACCAGTACGCCTGCGAATCTGCATGCACAAACAACCACAGCAAACAAAGCTAAAGTCAGTAAGCCAACCACGCAGCAAACATATTCTTTAGCACGGCTGCAAACGTACAATCCGCGTAGATGAACCCGAGACGCGCTTCCACAGTCGAGTCCTGTCCATATATCCAATCCAACCACACACACACATCCACAATGGTTAGCGCCACACTCAATCTCCTCCGGTCATTTCTCACTGTCCAACCACGGAGTAACACATCGTTGTACCGTCAGGTTCTTGCGCTTCATATATTTCTCGAGCTCTTCGTCCTGGACGTCGATGCTGTCCATCTCCTGCACGCACACGCCGTCCTTGGTGTGCTGCTCAAGCATTTCGTTGAGCCACTTCTTCCGCAGGCGGCGGCACTGTGGCTTGCGTAGCAGGCGCAGCCGCTCGGCCACGCCACGGTCCTGCGCCAGGCGGATCAAGATCCAGAAGAAGAACGGGATACCGACGACCCAGACGACGATGCCGACCGCTGCGATGACGCCGAAGACGGCCCACGTCGAGTTGTAGCACACGATGCGCCGGTCCACGATCAGGTAGCGCACGTTACCCACCTCTTGACAGTTGAAGATCATCAGGATCGTCTTGGAGACAGTTGGATACAGGAAGAGCGCGACCCAGCAGTAGAGCTTGAGACACTTGTTGCGGTACGTGAGGTAGTTCATGCGCAGCTTGACGCGCGCCTGCCACACGCGCAGGTTGCTGCGAATCGTGCGCTCGAGGATCTTGCCGCTCAGCACCTGCGTGGTCGGGCACTGTGTGTGAACGGACCGGAAGAGCCCAAGGTTCGGGGTTTTCACCTGGGACATGCCGAACTCACGCTTCAGACGCCTCGCTTCAGCCTTGAGCGCCGTCGCACTCGCGCGGCGAGTTCTTGGGTCCTGCGAGGTCGACTGCAGCTTGTGCATCTGCTCTGCGCGGCGGATTTCCTGCCTTCCTCGCCACCACATCCGAGCCAGCGTGAGCGGGTTCATGCTCGCGGCGTCATTGCGTACTTTTTCACCTTCGAGCACGGGGAAACCGCACTTGAGGCAATTGCGCGGGATCAGAAGCAGCTTGGCGCTGTAGCTACGCATCCCCGCGTAAAAGTATGTAGTGATCACCGAGACTGTCAATACGACCAGGATCACCGTCACACTAGTTGGTTTACACGCACAGGGCGATAACAAAGCGGAAACACAAGCGTTAGCTAGCCGACAATAAGCAAACTGTAGCCATCAGAAGACTTACGTGAAGGTAAAGTAGAACGTGGTCGAGATCACGCAGTCGATGCCAGCGATGGCCACGAGGTCCTAGAGCAGCGCATGCCACAGAAAAGAGTCGAGGTCAGTTAGTAGCTGTTCGAACAGCGTCTACCTCACATGGACAATTTGTTTTCTCTCTTGAGAGAACGCATCAAGCCTACCAGGTTGAACTGCTGCGAGACGTTCATGATCCGCTGGATGTCGGGTGACCACTTGATCACGAACGAATCGCGGAAGTTGCCAAAGATCTGGAAGAAGCCGATGAAGATTTTGAACTTGCCCGGCTTGATGGGGAACGGACGCGACGGCGGCTCGACCTCGATGCCGAAGAGGATCTTGGCGTTCTTCTTAGGCTTGTGCTTGAAGCGACTCTTGAGCTGCTCAAAGCGCGAGAGAACAACGACTGATCGCCGACGGTACTGCTCCTTCGCGATCTGGATGACGCTCTGCCGCCTCTTCTCGGGGGCCGGCGGCTTGAGCCTGCGGTCGGCTTCGGCCTTCTCGAGGAGCGCGATCTCCGTCAGGTCCCGCAGGTAGTATCGGACACTGGTGATCGCCGCGACGAGCGCGATGGCAATGAATATCGGGATCACAAAATTTTGCCAGCGGATGGACGCCCGCACCTCGGCGGTCGCGGTGTCACATGCTAACCAAAACCAAAACGAAGACAACCAGAACACAGTCGCCATGCACACAGGTTAGAAGGATCGAAAACAACCACTCCTCCACCACTCAACACGAGAAGCCATATCCACGTCGGGGTAGACTCTACTCACGTTGACACGAGTTGTCCTTCACTTTCTTGTACCGGTCTGCGCAGACTGAGCAGATCGTCTGGTCATATCCTGCTGCGCACGAGAGGTTCGCTGGCTGCTGCGACTGGAGCTCGACCGTGATATCCGACTGGCACGCGCCCGCAACGTCGCACGCGTAGAAGGCTTTGTCCGAGATGCACGAGAAGACGCGATCGGCTGACCAGTATTTGTTGAATTCGCTCGACGCGGCGCATGCGTGGAGGATCTTCGTAAGGTCTGCGTCCGGCTCGCTCTCCGCGTAAGCCTTGCACGGATCGTCGTTCTTCCATGCCGCCGGGTCGCAGTTGCGAAGCTGCTTGGACTGCGGCGCCGTAAACAAGTAGAACCCCTCGGAGGTGCGTGGCGACATCGTGCCATACTCGGTGCCGAGCGTCTCGGTCGCGCGGCGTGCTGTCATGTTGCACTGCCCGCCCGTCGGACAGTTGTAGCAGCGCAGGCCATCCATACTGTAGTTTAGAGAATGAGAGAAAAGCAACAAGGAATCATTAGGAATGGTTTGCTCAGATTGCCAGGTTCTGTAAGCACGGTTGCACCTGTATCTGTTCCTTGGGCAGCGAATGCATTTGCTGAATAGCACCGACGAGACCACAAAGAGTGAGGGAGTTAGCACACCTCACAAGCACATAGGCAACAACAAAAGCGCAACGTACTCGTTCTCGGTCGCGTAGCCTGGCTCACAGGGCAGTACGGTCACGTTCTGAAGGAAGAACACTTCCTTCTCGCGCTTTGGCAGCGTGCACGTCAGGTTGAGAGTGTAGTTGTCGCTCTTCACGATGCCCGTGAAGATCGCGCCGTCGTACAGTACCACACCGGCGGCCGCAGTGGTGTAGTCCAGGGGCTTGAAATTTACGTGCTCGCCGTTATCGTCTTTCACGGGCTTGACGACGCACGCTGTCTCGGTGTCCAGTACCTCCACTTGGCTGTAGAGGTCGAGCGCCTTGAGCCGCGGCCACACTGGTACGGTTTGCGATATGCTTTTGTTCAGTGTATCCATGGGCCTGAACGATTCCTCGTCAGGTAGCTCGAGCGCATCGAGGCCACTGTACACTGAGCTGGGCCACCAGAGCATGCCAACACTGCGCGTGTTCGTTGCGATGTCGTAGAGCGAGTTGTTAAAGAACGTGCAGGACTTGCACGGGATCTCAGGTGCCATCGAGAGCGATTTGTTTGTAACCCAGAACATGCAACCACCGCTCGCGGCCACGTTCTGCTGGCACGAGATCGCTACCGTTGTCATGTTCACCGTGATCTGCTCAAAGTAGAACGCGCCGCCGCGAGCGCTCGCATTGTTCTGCAAAAAGAGCGAATCAGTGATCACCGTCCCGGTGACGGCAGTCTTGACGTACACGGCTCCACCGAGAATCGCCATGTTCCGGGTGAACGTGGAAGCGACCACGTGCACCAAGCCCTGAGTTTCGACATAGAGTGCTCCGCCACTAGACTGTGCGGCGTTGCTGGACAATCCAGCGCCGTGGAGCGTGACGTTGCTCCTATCGGCAACCGCAATCGCACCGCCACTCTCAGCGACATTGAACTCGAAGTCGGACTCGCCCTGAATGGTTACTATGGAATCGCCGATTGACGCGATCGCGCCGCCGGTCTGGTCGGCGGTATTGTTCAGAAACTCGGTCGATGTGATCTCGACTTTGCTCTTTTGGCTCGAGAAAAGCGCGCCACCGTCGATCGCAGTGTTGTTGAAGAAGATGCACCCAAAGAGCGTGATGCGGCCCTCTCCCGATGCGATGGCGCCGCCCTGTTCGTTCTTGCCCGTGGACGAGATGCCGCCGTTCGAGACGAAGCGCGAGTTGTTGGCTGTGAGAAAAGCCTCGCGGCCCACGGATACTCCTGCGCACACAGATAGGCAAATTCGCAGAAGAGAACGATACAAGCCCCGGACAGACGGATGAGCTTTCAAGTCGCAAAGGGTGAGTGAGATATAATGGCACAGCACTACACACACACGCACCGCAACCGTCGCTTTTGGCGTAGTTGCCCTTGATGAGCGTTGACTTAAGCGTCGCGCCGACGGCATCGCCAGTGTCGAGGTAGATCGCGCCCCCCGAGTCGTCAGCAAAATTGTCGAGCATCGACGAGTTTGTCAGGAACACCTTCCCCGACTCCTGCGCTGCAATCCCGCCGCCGTAGTTGTTGGATGCTACCAATACACACAAGCAGTATAAATGAGTCTGAACCACAACACGCTAAAGCAAATGCTTCGCCATAAAGCACAGACAAAGTAGCTAGGTGCTATACTCACTGCTGGTGATGACCTCCGACAGCGTAAAGTACACGCTCGCGCTCGTCGCCAAGAAAACGCTGCCGCCCGCCTCGTTCGCGCTATTGCTGGCAAATTTTGAGCTGGTTACGGTCAACACTGCGTGGTCCTCAACCGAGGCGCCACCGCCTGACTCGGCACTGCCGTTCGTCAGGAAAGAGCTCGTGATATCCAACTTTGTGTTCACACCGCTGAGGAACACGAGGTCTCCGTACTGCGCGCCTTCGAAGTAAAAATCCAAGTTCGCCTGCTTCTCACGGTACTCTGCACCAACTAGACGCCGAAATACGGCAGCCCAGGCGGAGGTGACCTTCTTCGTATCGCCAGTGATCGTAGAGTCGTTGACCGACGCCTCAGACTCGGAGCTGACGGCGATAGATCCGCCCGAGCGCGCGTGATTGAGCAGGAAGAGGCTGCTGTTAACCGACAAGAACGACTTTTTGAAGGCGTACGCGCCACCACCGTAGCCCGCTTCGGTGTGCGTCGCTCGATTTTCGAGCACAAGCAGAGAAGAACCAGCTACTCCCGAGTTCTCCAGGTACATCGCGCCACCGCCTTCTTCCCTCGCAGAGTTGTTGTAGAACACGCTGTCGCTCACTTCGATAGTGGCAGTTGCGGAGTTGGCATTCTCGACGTTCAAGCCCCCGCCTCTTTTTCCGGCTGTGTTGCCCGTAAAGCTACAGGACCGGATGGCCGTGTTGCTGGCTTCGCTGATGAACACGCCACCGCCGAGATCCGCTTCGTTGTTGTCCGCCGCCAAGCCTGTGAGCAGGGTCTTCCCTTTCCCCGAGATGTAGACCCCGCCTCCTCTGCCACTCGAGACAACACCGCGAGTGATGCGAAAGCCCGAGAGCACGCAGTCCACGGCGCAATTGATCAGCACGTTCGATCCGTTCAAGGACATGTCACCAGCCAAGTTTGCATCGAGAAGCGACCGCTGGAAAGTCCTGTCACTCCAGGGCACAGTGCCTGCATTGTTGCTCAGGAACAGCCCGCCGCCATTCTTCCCCTGGTTGTCCCGGATAGCGAGATTCGAATGGTTCAGATCCGCTTTGAACACTGCGACACCTCCGCCAGCGACCCCCGCACTATTCAACTCAACCACAGAGTTTGTGAAGAGACAGTGGGCATCCTCACCAAAGAACGCGCCGCCACCGAGTCTCGTTACGGTGGAGCTCTGTATTAGACCATTCGTGATCGTACAGTTCCACGCGCTCTCTGATGCGATCCCGCCACCACTGATAGCAGAGCTAGCAAAGATGCGAAAGCCGCTGAGTACCATGTCGTTGCCGCTCATGTAGACACCGCCACCAAAGTTCGAGGCCCTGTTAAGGCTCAGTACAGCAACCGCGGACAAATTCGTGACGACAGGCGTGAAGAATGAGGACGTGTCTACGTACATCCCACCTCCCGTTTGGGCCGTGCAGTTTTCGATGCGTACTTGGTCGTGAAAGAGACGTGCGGTCAACAAGTACACCCCACCGCCATTGCGCGAGACACACGACTTCACGTCGACTTCTCGGAGTGTGAGCTCGCCATCACCTATGTACAGACCCCCACCGGCTTCTTGCGCGCTGTTGGACTCGAGCATAGTATTCAAAAGCGTCGAGATCCCCGAGGACGCTGCTCCGCCTCCATACGCCGCCTCGTTGAACATAAGAAGCAATGCCCCAGTGATTGTCGAGTCGGATACATAGAGTCCACCACCACTGTCGACTGCCGTGTTGTTTGCAGCGCGAGAGTTTGTGATTGTGAGGCTACACTCGCTAGTGTGGATGCCTCCGCCATTCTCTGTGGCATTGTTTTTCGTAATTTCGATGGCTGACAGGCTAGCTTGAGTCGCTTGGACGGCCGCAATGCCGCCACCTTGTGGAGCCAAGCACTCGCGAATCGTAATCCCGCTGAGACTGCTGCTGATACCCGTGAGGTACACACCACCGCCACAGATAGTAGCCGCGCTCTTGGTCACGTCCGCTCTTGTACCAGCAACGGAACTTGCATCAACGTAGACACCAGCGCCCATTAAGCCAGAGCTCGACGCGATCGACGTGTTCACGAGCCGAACGGCGCTACCAGAGGTGACAAGCATGCCGCCCCCGCTAGGAGCAGAGCAGTTGCTCAAATCCGCATCGGTGAGTCGGCTCGAGCTTGCAATAAAGGCGACGCACCCGCCAGCCGTCTTCGCAACCGAGGCCCTGACAACCAGTCCGCTGATGCTGGCGTTCGTCCATTCGCCGTACAGCCCGCCGCCAAGCACTAGATCAAGTCAAAAAGGGGAGTAAGCATCAACGGCGCCATCGTAAGTTTGGCTTGAGGGAATGGGATCCAAAGCAAGCAAGTGATGGCAAAGTTGAATGAGTGTTTGTACCTGCCGTGTTCTTCCACACGAGCGATCGCGAGTCGAAAGCGACGCTCTCGTTGGTTGTGACAAGCATGCCGCCGCCGTTGCGTTGAGCCACATTCTTGCGAATTCTCGAGCCTTCTGATGCGAACTCTGCGTTGCTGAGAACCGCGACCCCGCCGCCGTCGAGTGATGCAGTGTTTGCTGACACGTCAACGGATGTGATCGCGAAAGAACCGGACTCAAAGGCCACGCCACCACCAACCATAGCGCTGTTTCCCCGCACACTCAACGTTTTCGCTGTCGAAATTCCCGCGGAGAAGAAAAGCCCGCCGCCGCGATTAGCGGCTGAGTTATTCGCGATGGTTGCTGGACTAATTCCGATGATCGCAGTGTTCCCAAGTGCGTAAAGTCCAGCACCATCCGTTGCTTGGCACCCACCGACTTCGACATTTTTAAGCGTCAGGGTGACAGTGTCAACGTAGATCCCGCCACCTCCAACTGTCGCCGAGCAGTTCCTCACGACAAGGTCTTGCAGGGTGAGCTCTGACTGCGACGCGAAGAGCGCGCCGCCATTCCTGGTGGCAATTGCTTTCATGATATGCAAGCCGGCGAGTTTCGTGGCGGTGCTTGAGACCACTTTGACTGCTGCGCCATCCGCTCCGACGGTGTTGAGCAATGCGAAATCCACGAGCTTGACACCCGCAACGTCCGAGATTGTGACCCCACGGAAGATGTCCGCACAGTCGATTGTCGTCATCGCAGCGCCACGGAGGCCGCGGATGGTTAGCTGCTTGTTCACGGTCACATTGCAGTTCAGCACGCCCTTGTATATCCCTGGATAGATGAGAACTATTTGCCCCGCAGTGGCTAGCGCGAGCGCTCGCTGAAGCGACTGGACCGCCTTTGGCGCTGTTCCAGACTGCGAAGTGTCCATCATCTCACCGGTTCCCTGCACGTCATCTCCATACATGCTCACAGCGATGACGTTGCTGGGATTCTCTGAGCAGATCGGGTCGCAGCTGATGCCGCAGCTCGCCAAACTGTATGGGCAAATGACGGAGTTGCTGCAGTCTTCACCAGTGTAACCACTCAGACAAAAGCAGTCGCCATTGATGCACGCGCCATTGTTGGAGCAGATCGCTGGACCTGGGCACGGAACAGTCTTACCCTCAACGGCCACCAGAGTGTCCACAAGCTCATAGATAATCACGAGCCCAGAATACGTGATACTCACGTCCGAAGTGAATGAGACGACGACTGACTCAACATTGCCCTTGGTGGAGATGGAGAACTCCCCGTCCCGCCGACACCCGCCGCTCCATAGTGACGAGGTCACGCCGTTCGCAGTGGCGCTGATCTGGACCTTATCAAAGTTGCACTCGAGCGAGAACAGCGTCACCTAAGAGAAAGAGGTGCCAGTCGTTAGGAGTCAGTCAGTACAAACTTATTAGCCGACGAAGATCGTACTTCAAAGCACTTACATTCAAGATGACGCCCGTGGGAGACGCCGGAGTGATGCGCCACTGGCGCGATTGCTTGTTCGCGTAGCCGCTCAAGCGAATGTACCCTTTCACGCCGCTGCACTGAAGCTCGTCGACAGCAGTCGTCGTCGCGACCGACGACGACGGAACTGTATACGTCGTGACTTCGCTCGCGATCGACCGACTGCCATCTGCATTCTGCACGCGAAGCTGGTACGAGTACGTGGTGGCCGCCACCGTAGCAGAACTATCTTCGGTGAACGTATTCGATCCCGAGTATACCAACAGTGTAGTGTCGCGATACAACAAGTATTCCACCACACCTTCCATCTCGGCCCAGTAGACTGACACGACAGACTGCGAGACTGCAAGAGGTCACGGACAGAGAATATGGTGAGTCGATCACATCACAACGGACGAAGGCCATAGTCACAATTTAGGATCGTAAGCACCACGTACCACATCCGATAAGAGGCGGCTGCGGCTGGCCCGGGAACTTTGCGGACGTGAAGTACACGCGCTTACTCGCCACGCCCAGGTCGCCATCGCCATTTTTCGTAGCCTACAAGCATTCATAGGTTAAGTCAGTTTCTCATCAAAGCAACTTGCAGACTCATCATCGCCACCGCAAACTTACAATCGTCGCATAGTAGTTCGTATTCGGCGCGAGGTCTGATACAGACGCATTGAGCGTTGTGATTGGCACGATGGCCGATGCGACGCTCAATGATGATCCTGCCGCCGAAGGGCACACCTCGACGTAGTAGCTCTCCACGTAGTTGCCACCAAAGTCGATGCTCGGCAGCCAGTCTATTAGCACTGCCGTGTTGGTGACTTCCACAACCCGAGGGTTCTGCGGCGCCTGGGCCTTTGTAGGCAGGACAGTGATGAAAATTACGGGGGTGCTTGGCGGTGACGCACCGACAATGTTGAATGCGGTCAGCACGACCGTGTACTCGGTGAGCGACTGGAGGTTCCCGACCTCGCAAGAGTGGATGAGGCCGCTGCAGCGACCGACTTCACCTCCAAAAGCTGTCACAATCAGTTTGTACGACGTCAGCGGCACGCCCCCTGTGTCCACTGGGTCGGACCAGCTCAGTGAGATTGAGCCGCCCGTGATGATATCCGCCGTGGGAGCCAGAGGTCTGTCGGGTACATTGACCTGCACCGTGTCTTCCGAAGTGCTACTACTGAGTTCGCTCTTGCCAGCCGAGTTCCTGAGTTTCAGCGTGAACGTGTACGTTGTGGTGGGCAACAAACTCCCGACTTGCAACAACAGAGATGACGGTTCACTCTCTTCGAGGCGTCGATGTGCTGTAGTCATCTTCTCGGAGCCAGTAGTGACCACCATCTCGACTGTCATACCAGCTTCCAGTGACAACAGACGTCGATTCACTGCGGGCGAAGGATCTAGTGTCGGCTCGGTGCTCAGGAGGCGGACCGACGAGGGCGCAACAAGGACGTTGTTCGCGTAGACCTCGTACAGAAGCCCCTCTGTGCCCACACCACCCGTGTCTATCGGTATAGCAATCGCAAGCGTGGCCGAGCCGCCTGATACTCTTGTGACATAAATCGACGGCGGCGCCGACGGAGGCGTCACACCTGCTGTCTTGAACGTCGCATATGTCCCGTCCGTGCCGAGTCCGAGTTCGTTCGCAGCGTACACTGTGAACGTGTACTCCGTGTTCGCAAAGAGCCCACCAAAGAAAATCTTGGAATCAGTCACTTCCACGTCGCGGTCGTCACCGTTGACGAGGTAGGACGTCACGTTGTTGCCGCCGTCGTCGAGCGGGGGGTTCCACGAAAGTTGAATCATCCCACCTGTCGTCATGTTGGCCATGAGTGGCCCCGTGGGACCGGGCACCGAAATGAACGTCGTGTTGAGCATCACCTGTGATGAGTTGTCCGAGTACCCGAGTGAGTTCAAGCACGAGACCATGAAGAGGTACGCCCGCTCGCTGTCGAGGTTCGTCTTCCAGTAGTACGTCTCCGTGCCGTTGTAAATGAGCTCCCATTCAGGTGTCTTCAGCTTCGAGCTCATGTACACCTGGTAGGAAATGTCGCCGTCACTGCCAACATCCACGGGGATGTCCCACTCGACGCGGATGCCGCCGCCCGTCGCACCAGACTGGTAGAGATAGTCAATGATGCTCGGCAGTGTAACATCGCCCGTTCTGAACACCATCGGATTACTCAGGTCGGGCTTGTCTGAAAAGCACTCCGAGACGACGTTCAGCGGGACGTAGACAAAGCGGTAGTCTCGGTTTGGTACCAGGTTGCCGATCTGCACGCTAACCTCAAAGAGGAAATCTTGGTACCTGATGAGGTCGAGGAAGCTGCCATCCACCTGTCAGTTTTTGAAACACAAGAGGCATTCGTTAGGATATAGAAGACTTCAAAGCAGCTCAATGCACTTCCAAAGATCGTAATCGACGGTAGGCATGGTACCGACCTGCTGTTCATTTAGATAGAGCTTAAAGTCGAGAATGTCAACCCCGCCTAGCACAAACAAAACCAGTAACCACAACCGCGTTAGCCTTGCCGTTTGACTCGCAGATCCTGGGTGAGTGAAACCAAAATAGATATGCCGTACCCGTATCATTCGGCGAGAAGATCCGGACGGTAAGCATGCCGCCAGTTGCAGACGAGAACACCGGCATCGGAGGCACCCCTGGTCGCGAAGGGGGGTCCGTCGTGAAGTTGACTGTGCTGCTGATCGGTCCGCGGAACTGAAGAGCGTACGTCTCTCCATCTGAAACCAGGCTCGTCATTCTTGGCGCACCTGTTTCTGAATTCACCTCGGTCTTGAAAGGCACGAACTCCGAGCTGACGTCCTGGGCTGGGTCCACTTGGAAAAGATAGGCCTAGGAAAAACAAATGAGGCAAGAGAGAAAGCGAACATCATCTCATCGAGTTAAAACAATCTGAGCGTGGGATGATCGCAAGAAGATTGGCTTGGTGCAAGCGATACGCACCCCAAAATCGAAATAGTCGTTGGATTTCAAGAGCGTCGTCAAGTTCGCATCCACAGAGATGTTTGTTGCGCCGTCAGTGATCATGCCGTTCGCGAGGACGTCGAGGTCGCTGCTGGTGATGAGTGAAACGCCAACGAAGTCATAGTTCGTCTCCGCTGCGAGGTTGTACACGACCACGAAGCTCTCCGTTCGATAGAAATTCGCCTCCTGGAAGCGGTCATCAAGATTGTGCGCTCGACGATAGAACGTGTAGTCGAGATCCTGGTGACCCCCTGTTTACTCACCAATCAATCACATTTAGAGGCACGCTGTCGCTCTTCAGGTTAGCAAGGGGTGCACTTTAACAAACCTGTGTCGATGGGAATCTCCCAGATGAGCACGATAGTACCGCCAGTTGTCGAGTCTGCTTTGTCGTGAATCCGTGGCGGGCTCGGACGCGACAGAGCACCGCTGGAGATGTTGAATTGCTCTGAGAGCACGCCGACTCCGACAAAATTGACAGCCTGTCAAGGAAACACCGAAGTGGTAGATGCCAACCACAGAATGATTTTAGGGTAAGCTTCAAAACTGTCAGTACGTGGTACTCTCCAGTCAAATATCGTTGGTCGTACCTCTGCTTTGACAAAGTAGGTAGTGTTGGGGTACACAACACTCAAATGGATCATGGTCGAGTTGTCGGTCGTGTTACCACCAGTAGCAACCTACCAGCAGCAAAAAACACGTCAACATCGCCAATGCAGCTGCCGAGTCAGTGTTCCAGCCAGTGATCCTCTCATACATCATTATGTGGTCCATACCTGGAACTCGGAGTCACCTGAAGTCGCAATGTGCACAAAGTACTTGTCAATGAGAGCTCCGCCCATGTCCATCGGCGGGGTCACCTGGATGGTCAGCAAACCGCCAGTCGCATTCACCAGCGTAATCACATCCATGAGCCCCGGTGCAGTGTAGTTCGTCGTCATCTCCTCTGTTGCAGCGCTGAAATTGCCCGTCCCGACTGTGTTTATCGCTGCGATCTGGAACGAGTACGTCGTGAGAACCTGTAGGCCACCGAATGCGAACTCCGTGCTGTTATCCCTGGTAATGAAGAACTTGGAGGTCGCGTTCACGTTGTCAGCGCGAATCGTGAGGTTGTACTTCGTGATCCAGAGGCTCTGACCTCCGACGTTCACGGGAGGCGTCCAGGTCAACGTGATCATTCCGCCAGTGGCATTTTCGAGTGTCTGGTTCCGGATTAGACCAGGCGGCGAGTGATCTCCGTCGTCAAGGATCATGACCATGACGACTGTACTCGGTCCGATTTGCGCTCCACCCGTCTCGTTGGTCACCGTGATGTAGAAATACTTGAGCGGGAAGTCGTACACCGTGTTGTTCCAGATGTAGATGGTGGCATTCTGGCTCGTCTGCTTGTCATCAAAAGTGACAACCGGCGTGGCGATCGTGAAGTCACTCGTGGTGACTGCTGTGTTGGGCAGTTTGTCGTAAACCGAAATCCGCACCGCCGTCACTGAGCTGTTGCCATTCAGCCTCTGCAGAGGGACGTTGAGCGTCCCCGCATTCTCGATGACGGTCATGTTCGATACGGAGAAGTCGATCCAGCCGGCGTCCCCGTCGTCAAGGATGAAAACCGACGCGTTCTGAGGCACCACAACATCAGATCGAGCTGGAGTCGTGTCGTACAAGATGAGCGCAAGCTCACGTGGCCTTGGCTCGTACACGACGTCGTTGATAATCTGTATCGTGAAGTTCTGAAGTGACTCATCGTCCGGAAACGAGAATGTACGCTCAGCGAGGCTTGGGAGAACAAAGTCGTTCCCTGCTTCCGCTGTGCTGCTTGCTGCAACGTCGTAATAGCAGGTAATGTTGCTCGATGTCCCGTTCACTCTCACCAGGTCAAACGTCACCTCGGTGACGTTCTCGAATACGGTCGTTTGCTGAGGGTGGAATGTAACTACGCCGCGCTGTGTCACGTCCGTATCTCCTTGAACGAATGCTGTCCAGTCGCTATAACCGGCGCTATTCTCTCCTCTCACACGCACCATGTACGACGTTATCGGCGTCAACTTGTTGATCGTGATCGTTTGCATCGTCGTGGCCATCAAAACTACACTGGTGTTCAGCTTCACATTGTACTCGAGCTCGTAAACCACGTTCTCGCCGCCAATGTCGTCGGGGCCTTCCCATACGAGTGTAAGCGAATCGAAAGTGCGCTTAGTCACCGCAAGGTTGTACACACTCGACGGAGCAGTGGGGCTCGCTGTAGTCGCCTTAACAGGGTCGCTCTGCGGACCTTCGCCCAACGCAGCGATCGAGATGGCTGTGGTCGTGAATGAGTACACTTTGTTCGCGAAGAGCGGTCCAACTGTCACTTGGAAGTACCCGCTCGTTTGTACCGACCGCACAAGCACGCCGTCTTGATACAGGTTCAAGGTCGTGATGTTCGCGCCGCCGTTGTCTAGAGGCGCCTTGAGCGCAAGCACCACGCTCTGCGCACTCGAGCTGACAAACTCAGGTGGCAAAGGCGCTGCTGGCCAGGTCGCGTTGCCATTCACGACGGAACGCACCAGTGCCGGGCCGTATCCAATCTTGCTGGTCGCTGCAACGGAGCCGCTGTAGTTCGTGTTCGCGTAGATGTCGTAGTAGTCATAGGATGTTGCGTTCGTCAATACGTCAATGAGCAAAGTATCGTCTCTAGAGATCTTCACGTAGAAACCCCCAAGCGGTACCCCACCCGTGTCGCCGGGTGCTGTCCATGCCAACGACAACTTTCCGCCGGCAGCCACGATCGTCAAGTTTTTCGGCTTACGTGGTAGCGTTGCGACCGTAGTTTGCGCGAGAAGCCCGTCGCTGAATGGTCCGGCACCGAGCGAATTTCCTGCTTGTACTGTGTACAGGTACTGCTTCTCTGCAACGAGGTCATAGCTGTCGGAATAGGTCGTGTTCTTGTAGTACAGAGTCCCGTTCGGTAGTGGCAGAGGCTTGCTGTCTCGGAAGATGCGGTAGCCTTGGAGCGCTTCACCTCCTAAGTCGATCGGCGGAGTCCACGCCATTGAAATGGAGCCTCCGGTTGCGTTGGTGAAAACGAGGTTGAGCGGCGCACTGGGGGCTGTGATTCGGCTCTGCGTCGTCTGATTTACCATAGGGCTGATGGTACTCGAGCCGACAACATTCTTCGCCATGACGGTGTACCTGTAAGTGGTGTTTGGCGACAGAGACCCACGCCGGAAGCTCGTCTGCGTGCCGTTGTAAAGTGTCGCGCCAGTCTCCGACATGAGCACGTACTGAACATTTGGGTCTCCACCGCGATCGTCCGTGGGTGACCAGCTGATTACTTGCATCCCAGTAGTCGTGAGCGTCACGTTGAGGTTCTGCGGGACCTCTGGGGCCGTGACATTCAAAGTCGTGGCGTAGAGAACGTTGCTGCCCGAGAACGTCGTGTTGTCTCCACATGCGCTTCGGTCGTTCACCGCGAGCACAAAAAATCCGTACGTTGTTGTAGCATTGAGTCCCGAGATTTTTGCTGTCACTGTGGTCGCCTTGGCGCTCACGTTCGCGATCAGCTGCGTATACTGCGCTGTGACCTCGTAGCCAGTGAAAAAAGTGACCTCGTAGCTCGTGATTTCCGTCCCGCCAAAGTCGAGCGGTGGCACCCAGGACATCGTGACCGACCCTCCGGTCGTGCCGAGAATCGTGACATCCCCAGGCTTATCTGGTAGCGTGACGAACTCTGTCTTCGCCACCAACACGTCGCTCAGTTCACTCACGCCCACTGCGTTGGTCACCTTGTATTTGAGTTTGTACTCTGTCGAGTACGGCAGCCGGCTCATCACATACTGGGAGCTCGTGCCTTCATAGATGTCGGTGTACACGCTCGGGAATTGTGACAACGTCGCGGACAGTGTGAACTTGGTGATGCTGAGACCTCCGAGGTCCAGCGAAGGTACCAGGTCCAAATACAATGCACCGCCAGTCAACTTGGTGATATTGACCCCTGGGGGTTTGCTCGGCGCGGTAGAGGCCCGCGTCGTGAACTTGACGACGGGCGAGACGGCACCGTGCAGTCCTTCATAGTTCTGCGCCTGCACGGTGATGTTGTACTCTGTGAGCGATTGAAGGCCGTACACGGCAAAGTTCGCGCTCTGCGTTGTGGATTGAGTGAGTGTAAAGTTGTTCCCGACTCCCGTGGTGACATTAACACGATAAAGCAGGATGTCTGCGCCACCCGAGTCAAAGGGCGGGAGCCACGTCAAGTTCGCTGCCCCGCCAGTGCGCCACACGATCTGGACTGCTAGCGTCGCTGTGGGTGGTGTGGGCGCCCCCAAGTGGCCAAGAACTGGCGCCGAGAGGTAGCTCTCAAATAAATTGTTCTTCGCCGCGATCGCGACGCTGATCATGGACTTGGCAGCGAGGTTCGTGATGTTGACCGACGTGTTGAACGTCAAGAACTCCTGTGTCGGCTGCATATCCGACGTCACGACAACACGGTACGAGAGGAACGTCGCATTTGCCATCCCTTTGTTCTCGGGGGTCGACCAGTTCACGCTCACCCAACCACCAGAGAGCGTCGTAACCTTGACATCTTTTGGAGGCCACGGTCGCGACGCGTCACCATCGTCGAGGATCTCGACAAACGCTGGCACGAGTGAGCCAACGCCTGCACGGCCCGAGGCAACCGTGAGGTTCAGTCCGAAGAACTTGCGAATTTGGAACACGGCGTCGTTCACAATCTGGACTTGGACTGTCGCTCCGACCTGCTGGTCCGCGAACGTGACCGTCGAGTTAAGAAGCACGTAGTCGGCATTCTCCACCGCCCCATCAAGGACATCAAAGGCGTCAATGTGAACAACGCAACTGCCACTGAACGATTTGGTTCGCACGAGTGGGATCTCGAGAAGGCTCGGCGTCGACTCCAGAACCGAATACGAAACCTGAGAGAACTGGATCAGGCCAGCGTCGCCGTCGTCTGTAATTGTAATGTTGACCGTATTGATCGCGCCAATATCCCCCGATTCAAAGTCGATCTCCTCCAGTTCCACGAAGAAGAATCTGTCCGGGTCATCGAGGACGTTGTTGTTAATGATCGAAATGGACACTGTCTGCTGCTTCACGCCTGCGGCAAAGTGAATCATGCCTTCAGATGTCCCTACGTAGTGGACTCCGTCAAGTGCCGTTCCGTCCATCGTTTGGTAGCCGCACGCAGCGGGGACTGAGCCTCCGTTCGAGCGAATCACCATGATCGTAATTGTTGAATTCCCTTCCGACACGCTGGCCGTGCTGGACGCAAGGCTCATGGTTCCAGGGGACACTGGGTCCGTTTTCCCAACGACAGCGGCGCTCCAGTCTCCCACATCGACGATGTTCTTGGCTCGTACTTGGATCGTATAGTACATGCTTGGCTCCAGATCTAGGACGTCATACGGGGATTCGACGTCCAGAATTATCCACGATGAGTTGTTGCCACTGTTATCGACCAAGAGACTATACCCGAGGCTTGTACCAGAAGCTCCACCCGTGTCGCGTGGCTGTATCCATGCAATCTTGATACTGTTGTACGTGACCGACTTCACTTCCACTGTTGTGACGACTCCAGGATACGAAACACCAGGAGTCACGAACTCGACGGGCTCGCTGGCTACTCCTTGTCCTACTATGTTCTCAGCAGCCACGGTGAAGGAATAGTCTGTCTCAGCCGTCAGCTCGACAATGTCGTACACGTTCGCCGACACGTGGATGGCGGCCACGGATTGATCGTCGACGAAAAACTGGAAAGAAATGATTTTACTCCCGCCAAAGTCCTCTGGAGGCATCGTCTCAAAGCGAGCACGACCACCAAACACGCTGATGACCTTTGGAGTAGCCGGCTGCGCGGGCTTCTCGGGAGGGTCAGTGATTGCGAATGCTCTTGTGATAAGGCTTGATCCCAGTGCGTTTTGCGTCTGAGCGCTGATTCGGTACTCCGTGTCTGCAAACAGGCCTCGAAACACATAGCGAGTGAGCATCCCTTCATAGAGCGCCACGTCCGTGTCAGTTCGAGTGAGCACAACCTTGTAGCCCGTGACTGGAATGCCTCCCGAATCAGGAGATCGTGCCCACTCAACGTCGATGTATCCTCCTCCTATCTCGAGGAGGGTCACGCTCGGAGCTTGCGGGATCGTAGCAGCCGCACTGCGAACATAGATCAGTGCTGATTGAATACTAGGCACCAGCGAGTTGACAGCAAACACCGAGTAGTAGTAGATCTGACTCGCCACAATGTCGTGCATGTCGGTAAACTCTGTTTTCCCCACCATCGCATCCACGTTGTCCACCAGTGAGGTGTTTCTATAGACATTGTAGCTCTGTAGCGTGACGCCGCCCGCATCATCGGGAGGGTCCCACGATAAAGTGATCGAACCCCCAGAATTGGACGGGATTTGCTGCAGGTTCTTTGGTTCCCCCGGGGGCGTTGGCTCTGATGTTGTCACAAACAAAGTTGTAGCATTGCGCCCGAGCCCGCGACTGTTTTCTGCGCAAACTGTGAGCTGGTATTGTCTTGACGTCTGCAGATCGAACATTGTTAGCGTTCGTGGTGCTGCCGCATCGACACTCGCAAGCACCAAGAAATCTTCGCCAGCATTGCCACCATAGACAACGTACGACAACACAACCTCGCCACCAGAGGAGAGCGGCGGATCCCACGCGACCGTCACTGCGCCGCCTGTCACCCCAGTCACGCGCAGATTCTTTGGCTCGTACGGAGTTGTTCCGTCCTTAGTCGTCATCACCAGCTCCTCACCACTAGAAAGGAGATCGCCGGCAGCGCAAACCGAGCGGTAGTTGTACGAGATCACGCTGAAACCGTAGCGTGTACTCGCCGCGAGCCCCTTGATCTGCGCGCTCCGCAGCACAGAGTTGCGGCCATCGTACACAACCGCTAGCTCCGACCAGGCTGTAGTGTTCAAATACCACTGCCGCGCGCGCACAGCATATCCAGTGATGCGCGCACCGCCTGAGTCCAGTGGCTTGGCCCACTGCAGCGTCAGCTCTCCAGGGTCTTCTACTGCGACGACTGGCTTGCCAACACCGCCTACCAGCGTCGGATCGATCGTGCGGAAAGCAGCATACTCGCTTTGTTGGCTAGATCCCTGTGCGACACAAACACAGCATCGGTTAGTCCTGTAGCAGAAGCCACATTACAGGCTATCTAAAATAAGTGAGAGTACTTACATATTGGCTCGTAACCGAGACTTTCACATAGTACGTCGACTTTGCGAGCAGGTCGTACATCGACTCGTTCCCAAGGATTCCAGCCACGGGCTTGTTCTCGATGGTACGTGTGACAAACTCGCTGTACTTGACATCCCATCCGGTGAGGCGCGCGACATACACAGTGTACTTGACCAGCCCAGCACCGCCCGTGTCAAGAGAAGCAAGCACATTAAAATGGAGTGCGCCGCCCGTGGCTTGCACCAACACCGGTCTTGGTGGCGTGTCTGGGGCTTTTGCGATCGCGGTTTGGAGGGGGATCAATGTCTCAGCGCCAGCCATATTGGCAGTGTTCACAGCCACCACTGTGAACTCGTAGGCAGTCTGAGCCAGAAGATCTCCAATTGAAGCCGTTAGTATGGATCCATTCACCTCCACCGTACGAATGTTCGAGTCGAATGGTTCTTCAAAGGAGATCCTGTAGAGCGCGATGTCGAGCCCACCAAAGTCAAGCGGTTCTTGCCATCCGAGTTGGGCGTACCCTCCAGTGACTTCGATGGTCTTGAGCTCTCTGACAGGTCCTGGATTGGTTGGTGCCGTCGTCGAGACGGTGATATAGTCGGAAAAGCTGCCTCGACCACGCTGGTTGACTGCAGCGATCCTTGCTTTATAGATGCTCTCGCTCATTAGGCGCGGAACATGGAGCATATTTCCTCCCGACACATTATAGCTCTGAATCGATCTGTTTGGCGCCAAGAGGTCAATCTCGTACCGCTGTATAAAGGCGGTGGGGCCTCCGATGAACAGCGGATCCGTCCACACAAAGTTAATTGTACCCCCTGTGACTGCGTTCGTTGCTAGCTTTGTGCTTCCGGGATAGCTTACGCCTTGGTCATCTTGAACATTGACAGTCGTGGAAGTCAATCCGAGGACAGCACCTCCAGTCGCATTGACGAGGCTCAGCTCAAAGCTTCCCACTACGAACTCATCGGTGGACCGAAGTGAAATGTCGATGAAGGTGAGCATCTCGCCAGGTTCAAACGCCACGGTGGTGCTGAACTTGGTTCCCACGAGAAACCCCGAGACTGCCGAGACCAAGTGAGCCATGACTGTTCCCGCACCGCCGCGGTCGCGTGAGAGATAGATCCGTACTGTCTGTGCATTTGCACCCACCAATGAGTCTCTAAATCCAATTCGACCAGCGTCAAAGTTGTCGAGAACCATGATGTCCGCGCGAGATCTTCCACCCAACGCACTGGCTGTGCCAGATGTCAATGTCAAAGAGATGTTGCCAGCCGATGCCTGGTAGTCGCTGTCATCTGGGATCAACAGCTCCACAGTCTTTGAGTACTCGCCGACATCGAAGAACACAATGCCTGAATACGTACGTGCACGCAGCAAAAGATAGCGAGCAAAATACCAGTCAGTCAACATCACTACAGTTTCAAGGGCAACGTAGGCTTCTCACCGGAACTCGTCCCGCTGCCGGATGCAGTACAAGAGGCGCCGGAAGACGTTTGCTCACAGCTCCAGCCATGGGAGGCAAACACGATCGTGTCTACGACATCGAACGTCGCGTTCTCGGTAACCGTTGTTCCGTACAAGCGCGCGATAGCTACCGTGAGCGACTCGCCCTCTTTGACTGCGTACTCGCTCTCTCGAAACTCCAGCGTCCCTGGCTCCCCAGAATCCGTTGTGTATACACTCTCCGACCAATTGCTGGTTCCTCCATCTGCGATCGCCCGAACTTGGACTTGATACGAAGTCTCCGCCACATCGAGATTGTTGACTACAACAGATTCGGGGCATACTGTAGTTGATCCACTCACGAGACAGTCCAGCATTTCGTTGTACACTGGGTCGACTACGTTCTCCTGCCTTGCGACCACGTTAATCTGTAATACGCTCGTGTTGGCTACAGCAGGTGGAGTGATCGACAGTTCGAGCTGCGTTGTAGTCGCATACAGGAGTGTAGTCGAAGGCATTGAGGGAAGTCCACTGGGGGTCGTGAAGCGCATCTCCGTCCAATTGCCTTGTCCCATGGTATTATCTGCGCGCGTCTGAAGAACGTACTCCGTCGAAGGCTGCAACCCGCTCAGCTCCAAATCGCAGCACTGGAATCCTGCTTGAGACACGATCGCGTCACTGGTTGTGTTTCGAAGCTCGTACGAGTAGTCGAGCTTGGAATATCCTCCCATATCACAAGGCTCGCTGACACTAAACGTTGCAGACCTCACATGAACGCTGGTGAGGGTCAGTTTTAGTAGGTCCGACGGTGCACTATACGTCGTCGTCTGAAAAGTCTGCGTGGAGCTCTTCACGAAGCCCTTCGAGTTCTCAATCTCGAGCCTGTACGTGTACTCTTTCTCAGCGCCCAGTCGGCAGTGCGAAAAGTGCGAGTCGGTTCCTGATTCATCGAGTGGCGTTCCGTCTACGAAGAGCGAGCGTCGAACAATCGGCGCACCACCAGTCTCCTACAGTGTGTTATGATGTTAACACCGCAGCTTAAACCATCTCAAAAGAAATCTACACACAATTACCTTTGGCATCGTCCACTCGAGTTGGATCGCTCCACCGTGAGATGCAGCCAGCTTGAGCGTTGGTGGATCTGGCGCTGTCGGACCGCTGTTGACAAGGATATTGTGAGCTTGCGCGTCAGTTCATCACAAGGCAACAAGCAAGAACAATCGAGTGGCTGTACCTTGTCGTCACGAACACTTCAGCTGAGAAGCTGCTGTTGCCGATCGGATTCCCCGCGCCCATCGACGCCGCGTAGGTTGTCAGGTAGGTTAAACCATCCACTGTGCAAATAGATGCTGACTCCGGAGCGCACAGCTCGGTTCGTTCGGCAAGGATACCGCACGCGTACTGACTTGAGTCGAAGCAGCAAATCCCACCGGTGCTGCAAGGAGCAGGCGAGCAAGTCCCTTGCGGCATGTCAAAGTGATACACGCCATTGGAGTCAGCAAACATGGTCGCTGAGCACGCTTCGCACGCTGTGGTCGTTGTGTTGTAGCACGGACTCAGGAAACGCACTTTGGCGTAGTAGTGGATCAACTCCGCCGCGAAGCCACCCGTGTTGAGGACCGTAGAGTACGAGATCTGAAGAGAGCCGCCGGAAACACCAGTGACCGTATGAACATCCACGCCTGACGGACCAGACGACTCGAGCTTCGTGATGTGAATGACATTGTCGGTTTCTAGGCTTGAGATGTCAAACTGGTTGTACGCCAATAGCGTGAACATGTACCCAGCATTCGCGACCAAGTCCTTCACTTCCAACGTCGTCGTTGTCGAGTCGTTGATTCCGTCGTAGATCAGCTTGCTGTCGGCAGTTGCATCAAAGAGAGGGCGTTGATAAACTCGATAGCCTAACGACAAGAGCACAAATGAAGTGCAACGTTCTTAGTGCCGTGATTTGTCTCGTGATCGGTTGACATGTATGCTCACCTTTGATCACACCACCTCCACTGGACTTTGGCGCTGTCCACTGCACGATAAGCGAGCTGGATCTCGCCTCCAGAATCTTGAAGACTGGTAGCTCAGACGGAGCTGTCGGCGCTCCAGTCGTGAACCACAGCGGCTCGCTGAAATCTGTATCCCCCTGATCTGTCGCCGCTGACGCTGCTACTGAATAGTTGGTGAACGGCATTAAGCTGTTGAGCATGATTGGACTCGAGTCGTAGTCAGCGGAGAAGGTGTGAACATTGTCGGACCCGGCAGATAGACGAATGTTGAAGCCGCTCACGATAGCTCCGTCCTGGTCTTTTAATGAAGCGACCGTAATCAATGCAGCACATCCGTCGACAGTGAGAAGAGATGGTTTTGATGGTGGCAATGGAGTGGACGCAGACGCCGTCGTCGCTGGGAAGCTTTCGCTCTCCTGTTCTCCGGTTGAGAGCTCCTCGCACATGCTTCCATACTGCAGAGCGAGTGCTTTGAAAGTGTACGTCGTGGACGCGCGCAAGTGTTCTCCACTGAGATCTCGATAGAGAGTTGTAACTTGCGCTCCATCTCCGCTCGCTACGACACTCGTCAGCTTCGCAAACTCGGTGCCGTTAAAGACGAAAATGTTAAACGTCGTGACCGGGATCCCGCCGGTGTCGAGTGGCTCTGTCAGCAGCATGGAGATCGAACCGCCTGTCACCTGGGTTATGATCGGTAATGGAGTCTTGCCAGGCGCACCTGATTTACCGGTCTGAACCATCACTGGGGGACTAAATGCGCTCAGGGAACCTGCAGTGTTAACTGAATACGCGCGGAAGACGTACGGCGTGTCATGGCGGAGCTTGTACACTGTCACATGGGTGTCGTTGACTCGCGTAAATGCGTTTGTGAACTGCAGCAGAGACGACTCGCGCTGCTGGATGATCAGTGTTGCTGTTGAACTGGAAGACGACGCACTCGATGTGGCGTTCTCTGCTGTGCTGAAAGTCACTGAGCCGCCTGTGACGCTGACAGGAACTAGAGGCTTCGGGATCTCAGGAACACCGATGTCGGCTGGCATCACCATTGTCAGCATCCGCTGTGGTCCAGCTCCAAGCTTGTTCACTGCGCAGATAGTGATGGTGCAATTCGGAAGAAGATCGATATCGTCGAGTGCTGTTGAGTGAGTGTCTCCGTTCGCTGTCTCAAACTCCAGGAATCCGTTCACAAAGACCTGGTACTTGAGAACCTCGGCACCGCCATCATCTTCTACAGCCATCCACTGGAGTTCCACATACTTCCCCAGATGTTCAACGACACTGAGGTAGCTGACCCGGCCAGGGAGCGTTGCGTTTGTGGTTGAAGCCACCAACGATTGACTGATATCGAACTCGTCGCCGTCGATCGTCATGAACAACGCGGTGAACTCGTACTCGGTGTTCGGAGCTAAGCCACCGATCTGAATCGTGCCGCGAGTGTACACGCTCACAACTTGAGTAGTTGTTGTGGACCCACAGCTCTGCGTACTGCCATCGTCGCACTGGCGGTCGCAGGTATTGGGATCTAGCGCAGAGTTGCTTGGAATAGTGAACTGGCTGCAGTAGCACGCTCCATCTCCTGCCAGTCCAAAAGAGCGCGCTTGAAGTTGCTGCGAACGGGTCACCTCTTGAAGGATGAAATGGTTGTCATTTCCGCTCTCATCGTCGCCAGACACCGTGGTGGTCTTGTTCTTCTGGTTGAACCTCAGGAGTAGCACCATTTCAGCGGGCTCGACGATGTTAGCTCTGTACCAGCTGGAAATGTCGCTTGGTTGACGAACGCCACTCCAAACGCGAACCTAGTCAATGCCATGCAGCTGTTAGCAAAAGAAGCCCACACATAAGCAAATCATGTTCTAATGACATTTGTACCTCGTCCACGCTGCCCACGAAGTGTGATGTTGTGTTGGCCGTCAGGATCCCCATCGAGTCTATGCCGTTATTGAGTTATAAGCGTTAGTATCCAATGGCATATCATCAACCAATTGTTGATCAAAAGCAAGCGCATACCTCGCCCAAATTGAAGCACTGCGGAGCTTGGAATTTCACACCTCGAAGCGTTTAGTACGCCCACCGCTGCGATCTGCCCATTTAGGAAGAAGCTGACCTCACTGTTCGCTCTGAACGCAAGCGCCATGTGGGTCCATTCGCGGCTGGGTAGACCAAATGGAAGTACCAAGGAACTACCGCATTTCCAGATTGTAAAGACTCTGTCGAGTGTGACACGCATGCTGACGTTCACGTTTCCGTACAGCATCACGACCTGAGGTGCCGCGCTGGCAACAGGGTTACTGCTTGTATCTTGATAGAGCCACAACTCAAGCGTGAACTCGTTTGGAGGCAATGGAAACACTTTCGCGCTCTGCACTTTCGAGCGGGCCGAAAAGTGGATCTGAGACTCCTGGTACGCGCAGAGCGAGCTGCAATGCGCTGGAACAATCGGACTTGCATCTTCCAAGGTGATAGGAATCTGGTACATGGTACTCGAAGAGTAGCAGCCCTCGTATTCGATCCCCGCTCCTGTACGTAACATTGACAAAGTGATGAGATCAACGTCAGCCAATTTGAAAGTGGATGGAGTAAGCCACGCAATGTAGTGTACCTGTGTACACAGCAGCACTCGGAAGCGTGGTATTACTTTGCTTCATCTGGACTCTGTAAAAGACCGGGTCTGGAATCGCAGCGACGGCGAGGACATTAATCGTTATCATTCCGCCAGTCGCGTACTTCAGTTGGAGCTCTCCAACATTGCCTTGCTGAATAGAGTCGGCGATCGTGATGCCCTTTAGCAATAGCGAGTCGCTGTCCTCTGCTTCGCCAAGAAAGCTGATTTCGACGGTTGACGGAAACAAAATTGGGATGACAGTATCTACCTTGTTCCACTCATTTGAATAGAGCAAAACAGTGCTACTCGACCAGAGCACTCGCCTCTCAGTGCTGTTAAGCAGCACCTCGGTGCTTAGTGTCGAGAATGCTGGTGATAAATCAAGAAATATAGCGTTAGCAGGTCGAAACAGAGTAAACCGTAAGTCGCAATAAGCAGGATGTCACTTTTACCTGACGAGAGTCGATAGCTGAATGACAGAGTCGTATTTCCTCGGAGTTGTATGGGAAGACTGCGATACACGGCTTTGCTTGGTGGGTTCGGCTGAATCGAAGTGAAGGATGCACTGTCGAACCACGTGAGCACAACTTGGTAACTTGTGACAAAATCGCTAGAGTACTGCTCGACGTTATCCACTTCTGCTTCATTGTCGCGAATCGTTGTCACCTCGATGTCAAAGCGCACAACGCCAACAAAGCTGCCGTTCGGGGTGATTTTGATCGCCATGTGCTCGATTTGGTGCTGCAGATCAGTTCGCTGGAAAATTACGGTTGTTAGGTTTGTACCGTTCGTGGCGTTTCCCACCACTGCGACTGCACTGTCGTTCGTTGCAACCTCAAACAGAGATGAACTCACGTTGGACCGAATCGTCAGCTCGATATACTCCTCCAGCTGATCTGCAACTTCAATCAGTGGGATGTTGACCGTCGCTGACGCGCCGTCGTAGACCTTCGTGCTGTAAACATACGGCGTCGCCACCTGCGGTTCGCCTGTGTGTGGCACCGTGAAAAGGCGAGCGTTCTGGTACACAAAGCACCCTGAGACGCCTGATATGGAGTGCTTCAGAATGACGTCAAAGTACACCTGTGCTCCTGCGGTAACGTTTGCTGGAAGGAACGAGATGGTCGACACGTTGTCATTAGCGAACTCCACGAAGACTGCCGAGTTGTTGTACTTTTGCGGTGTCAACTGCGTGCCGTTGATGTAGAACGTTCCAAGTAGCGACTGGTTTCTACTTGTCCCTGCTGGTGCGCTGGGCCAAACGAGGGACAGTCCAAGGAGCCACGTTGAAAAGGAATCTTTGGGTACCTTGAGCAGCAGTGACCCAAGCCGCATCAAGTCGTACTCCTGAACCGTGCGTTCCAGTGCGTATAAAGTCTTGCTCTTTGGTGCTCCCAGCGAGCAGAATTGGTACTTGATCGTGGAAATCGATTTCGAAATCGTCGACCACAAGCCGAGATTGTCATCTTCCTCGAAGGTCGCAGTTGTCACCTGGATCGACCCTGGCGTGTTGGAATCTGTGATCTGGCCCAGCTGCAGCTTGAGTGGGAGCTGTATAGCCTGCTCTGGGAACTCGCTTTGGACCGCGACCACGCAGTTGCTGACGCTTGTCACCATGGGGTTAGCATCGGCGTCATGGATGAGTGCGTACGTTAGGTTCTGTGAGCAGCCACTGATAGCAATTTCAATGCGTGTTTTGCTTGGAAGCGCTTCGCCATCGACTTGGATGCTGATCGTTGCGCCAAGAAGAACGTCAAGAGAGCCAACAGGAGCAACTTGAGGGCCCGGGAGCGGCGACACGGGCAAAATCGACCAGTGGATCGATATGGTAGCGATGTACGAGATGAACTCTGCGGTCGACTCCTTCAGCTTCACTTGCAAAGTGATCATGATGTCGTCTTTTGCTGCTAAATGACGCGTGAACGTCAGTGGCTGCAAGCACGTGTGTACTAGCTTTACACCATTGACGAATGGAAAGTTCTCAGTCGAATACGCCTGAACACGATCCAGCGCTGCTGCGGAGGCTGAATCAAAAGTCGACACCTGGCTTTCGCAATTCAACAAAATCACTCCATCAATCGAGTCGAGCATACTTGCGACGGTGACGACCAGGGGCTGACGCTCGACAGAAGAAATCTTCGACGTCCATACATCGATCTGGCGTGGAGGCGATTCGAGATTTTCTACAAATGTGCGGTTGATGTCCTCGTTAGAAGTAAGCCGGCGATGCGGTAGAGCGGACGCCACTGTCTGAGGTGTTCCACCAACCAATTCGGCTTCCGTCGGCTCAATGGGTGTCCTCGCTAGGCCAATAGTGCACACTTCGACGTCTCTGGTAAACGCGACGATCCGCCTGCTCTGCTTGACGTTGACTCGAACTTGCAGCGTCGCACTCTCGGCATGCGTTGGCAGCAAGGCCACCGACAGGATCGGCTTTGAGGGAAATAGTCGCCACGTCGTGTGAAAGAGATCTCCGACAGTTTTCTGGGACGACGACGCTCCCTCCATTTGCACGGCAAGAAAAGGGCTGCTCTTCAGACTCCACACTATCTCGATCGACCAGATGACCAGATCTACATTGCCACCCCACCGCATGCTATTTACATCATGAAGTGTAGCTTCAAGGAACAGCTGGATCGAAGAAGCTCCATTTGCGACCTCGATGTTCAGTCTCGGCAATTCATGAGCAAGAGCTGGGCCTCGGTGCTGCGAAAGCTCGTTGTTTTGATGTGTGGACAGCATCCGCGGTGCGGAACTCAAGCTTCGTGCGGTCGCATACGCGGACAAATCCTCAGCTGATACCAAGCGCCGAAAGTGTCGCGCGCTTTTTTTCGCCTCGACGGTCATAATCGTCTCGCTTTGATTCTCTCTCAGAAACAGCAAACTGGAATTCAAGTTGTTGTGAAAACCGCATTGCCCTGTGGAATTAAACGAGCAGTCTTGAATTCGATTCACTGTACAGCAGCAACAACATTTTTCCAACTGTTAGCGAAGTTCAAGCGGTTCACCAGCGCTCAATCGCATGCAAACCTCTCTCACCTGAGTCAAACTTATCAATCGGTGCAAAGTAGATGTCTCGGATCCCATCACTGGAGTTGGTAAACGCGATCGGGAGCGGAGAAGGCATGAAAATCTGAGGCGGCTCGTCGTTCAACTTCACCTGAACTTCTGACAGCAACCAACTCGCTCCAGCCGCTCCCTTAACCTACATATGTGCGCTTCACATGAGAAACCCGAAGATCACACAGACAGTTCTTCGCCCAAGAGTTGACTTACCTTGACGAGACTAACGTTGACTCTGACTGGCACGAGAATCTCGAATTCGGCGACTGGTGCAGTCGTTCGCGCTGTGATCAAGACTTCGCCTTGCTTGATGATTTCTTGGTCTGCATCGTAAAGCGTCACGTTGGCGGAGCTGCTCATAGCTATCGATCTGGGCCCATGTATAAAAGAGACCTTGACGACTGCAGGTGCAGACACACAAACTCAGCAGTTAGCAAGCTTGAAACACAAGTGTCGATCGATGACGTAACATCGCTTACCATTGCAGAGATCCCACATTGCGCCAGGGTTCGCTTCACACAACCCCACAGGGTCAAGAATACAGCCGAAGTCACCATCGACACTTTGCTTAAAGCAAATGGCCGATGCACTCGCTGCGGGAACAAACGTTCGCTGACACTCGCAGCCGAGCCTTGAGAGCGTCTTGACGCGCATTTGTGCCGGGACGAGTGGGAGTGCATCGATGGCCTCATCTGCCTGTAGGTCGCGTAGCAATTGACATGCGCCATTCGCGAAAGCACATCCCGTGCACTGATTCGTGTGGTAGCAGGCTTCGCAGCACGACCCACTGCTTCTCGCATCACGCGCGAACAGCAGGATACCGTCGTACGTGTCGATGACGCAATGGTCGAGAAATACAGCTTTTGTGATCCCCATCGCTGTCACGCACTCGAAGGATTCAAGCTTGACAGTCGGAGAAACTTCTCCCTCGACGGAGAAGTACGCGACGTTGTTAAGGAATCTAGATAAGCAGACAAGGCACATTTAGTCGTCAGCATGACACCATACACATATCAAAGCAAACCCGCCAACAGCAACGTACACTCTCCAGCGCCTCCACTCGAAGCGAATCTGCAGATCAAACGCTTCAGTGTCGTTCAAGACGATCAGATCGCTCAATGCGACGACAGTCGAGTTGGCTGCAACCGAGCCAGCCAAAGTTGCCACTTGAACAGAGGCATGTTTGCTGACGCGGTCGAGCAATACACTGTAGACCTTGTTGTCATATGCGCCCGTAAGCTGTAGAGTATACGCTGGCAGTCGAGTCGTCCATCGTCCGCGTATGTACAGTATCGCCCCAATCTCCAACGCCGACTGCGGGAGTGTCAGCAGCTCTCCTGCCACCGCTCTCGTGACAGTTGCCCCATCAAACGACTCTCGGTCTGTAGCACTTGCGGCTTGCGTCTTCGCACAAAGGCGGCGATAGGGATGCAGTGCCGAGTACTCTTCTCTCACAACACAGCACCTGCCCTTGTCCTGCACCGGACAGATCCACGCGACAGCTGGTTCGCAGACTACGTCGCTGTTATCGACATCCACGCCGGCAAGTTCTGCAAAGCGTTGCTGCTGATAGTCAGTAGCGTACCAGAGATGGCTCGCGGTCGTCTGCAGTGTGCACGCTTGGCACGGGTTCGCTGGAAGATCTGCGTTGAAGCAGCTCGTGTAGCTCTCCGTGGTGTTCTCAAACGCGCACTCGCCCCCACTGTCTGCGCCCGCAGAACGCACGTCTAGCAGCAGCACCACCATCAGATGCGCCAGCAGCGCTGCAGTCACGTAGCCGCAGCGCAGCATATTCGCAGTCGACGAGACGACGTGGTGCCGCATCTTGCTTGCTCGTCGGGTTGCGCGTCCGAGATTGTGTACCAGATTTCTTTCTTTTTCTTTTTCGCACGCCCTTTCGAGTCACAACACAACGGGCAGCACGAACGTAATGAGGAGCCGCTCGCTCGCTGTGCCTGCTGCTGTCGCGGCGCTCCTCCACCAATGTCACCGCCACTGCAGCCACGACGCCCGCATTATACCACTGATGGTTCACGAGTGAGCGCGTCTCGTGGTGCTCTTGTGCACCATGTAGTCGCGCACCTGCTGCTTGAGGGAGCTAGCCCAGCGAGCGTACCTGGTGATGCGACTTGTTCGAGGCGTGTGTGGTGTGTAGTGTGGTGTGGTGAACTCCCTAAGTCTCTTCGTCTCCCCCACCAGCCTGTATGTTCGTGTTGGACTCGTGGCCTCGTCATGACCTCCATCCGTTCTTCTAGTCGTCCACCGCGTCGACGACCCTATCCGACGAAGTTTCCGACACGCACGCAGAACGTACCTTGCATGCTGGCCACCGACGAGCAAAAGCAGACACTCAGGACCAGACGGGCATCAGCAAGGCTGTCGCCTTCCTCTCGACGCTACTCGAAGCTCGTTCTCAGTGAACCCATAGGGCGATCGACGTTGCTTGATCTCACTGTGATACCACCTATGATTAGAAGAGCCCCTACTGTAGACCACTAGCTGGAAGAGAACACATCAGGTGGGAGCCACGCGCCGCGCGAGATCTCGATCCTTTTATCCTGTATTAGTTGGCCCCTGCGGACCCCGTCCGTCGGCGCTCTTCCTCGCCGTCTTTCAGCGGGAGAAGGCGGTCTGCATGATGAACTAACTCTCCGAGTTTCGTCGTCGCCTGACTCCCCTACACGCACGTGCCATTCGCGCTTTTGGATCGGACGACTACGGCAGCGGGCGCCATGTGATATAAAGTATCCATGGACCGCGATCGTCATGCAACGAGCGAGCTCATTGGCAGTGATAATCGTGACCGTGACCGTGTCAGGTGAACGTGTCCCTCCGCCACTTCTTCTCATACGCACTCAGCATCGAGCGTTGGACTAGCGCCGCTGGTGCGCTCTCTCCTAGTGGTGGGTCAAAATCACTACAGTCACCCCTGAGCGCATCTGAAATACACCAATATCGAAAACGGAAGGAGTGGCTGCTGCAACAAGGCTCCATTCAGTCCCAAGATAGCGTACTTCAGCTACACCGAAAGCCGGCCGTGTTCAAGGGCCTCTTGTTCAACGTCGTGGCCAAACGAGACGATCAGCATCATCAGCCACACGGGTAGTCAACGAATCAAGTCTCACCATGGTGCTCTTACGTATTGACGAATCGTAGACTCGGATCGCATCTTGATCGACAGCGAGGACGTCTTGACCACGCGGTTGCGGTTGCGGTTGCGGTCACAGCCGAAACGAAGGAGAAGTCCGTGCGCTAGAGTCACTTATTGTGCAAGGTGAGAAGAAAAGAAGCTGCAGGCGATGGTCGTACGCAGCTGTGCGGATGTGACGGTGTTGATAAACGCGCATCGACTGGTGACGGAGCTGGACTCGCGCTGCATCCTGGTGCTGAGTGACAGAAACGTGGTGGTAAGGCTCGACGAAACACCTGAGCGTAGTTGGCAAAGGAAAATGGGTACCGGGCTATTTGCTGTAGCAATTCAATGCCATTAACCTCGTGGAGGGGGGCGAACGTAGGCACTCGGCTGGTTGTAGCTGTCGTTGATCTGCAGGCCGCACTGCATCTGTCTGTCTCGCTGAGGTGGACAGTTCACATGGGTGGGACGATCTTAGATATTAGTCTTCGCTTTCGCTTCACAGTCAATTCAACACCACACCGGTGTACTCATTCTTTACAGGAGCCTGTTGAGGTTCATGAGCGTGTACTGAATGTTCTCGTCAGAGACAGCGAGATGGCAACTGACGAGCGCGACCCCAATGAAAACCCAGCGGAACCTCCAGCACGGCCGTCACGTGTGTGTTAGCTGGCGTAGGCGATTCCAGGAATCTGCGTGCGACTATATAGCACGACGGGCCGCGACCAGTTGGTCTTGCCCAGCTGCGCCTTGAAGCGGAAGCGCCCGGCCTCGAGCAGGAACGCGTCGATGCGCTCCACGACGTCCTGGCGCACCTGGATCTCGCGGAACGACGCCGGGATCTCCACGCGCATGCGACTCAGGCGCTTTTGCGCGTTGCTGTTGAATAGAACAAGAGATTGGTATTAGCAACTAACCGTGACTGACAACTCAAGACATCCTCACAGTAAGTACGCACCGGTAGCACTTCCAGGGCTGCGGCTCGATGATGAGGTGGTTCGCCATGTCGCTCACGCGGTCGAGGAACTTCCAGAGGCCGTCGTCGCCCTTGTTCAAATGGATCCACATGGTCACGCTGAAGCACGTCACAAGGTCGAACTGGCGCTGCTGCTGCGACGATTTCGATGGCGGCGGGCGCTTGGCGAGTTCCAAAAACGAGCGAATCGCGCTCTCGAAGGCTGGCTCGCTCACGTCTGCTTGACGGAATTGCACAACGTCCCCGTCGGACAAAGTGACGGGCTTTGCGGTTGCTCGCTCGATGAGCACCTTGTCAATGTCCACGCCGAGCACGAAGAGCTTCTTGCGCGTTTCAAACCGGAGGAGCTGTGGCTCCTGCTTGTCTGCGGGCTCTTCTTCAACCGCCGCTACAGGCGCTGGAGACTCGGTAGCTTTTGCTTCTGTCACATTGGATCCAGTGGCCTTCTCACCACTATCAGTAGTAGTCGCAGCAGTCTCTTCTTGCGGCTTGCGCAGCACCTGGAGCGCGACGTCGGCTGCTTTGGCCTTGGCCACTTTCTTCGACACACCCTCGCCTTTTCCGATGCACTCGCCGTCGACGTGCACCTCACAGGCAAAATGCTTGCGGTGGCTCGTACCACCCTCGTCGTTCACGATGAACTCGGCGCGCTTCTTTTCCTTTTGCAGCAGGTCATTGAGCACGCTCGTGCTGTTGGCGTCGAACATGGCAACATCCTCCGCCATGGAGGCGCTCTGAGCAGCGTTGCTGCTGCCTCGATACCGTGCACCACTGCCGTTGAGCGCGCCGTAGAGGCCAATAGTAAGGTCGCCCTCGTTACAGCCAATGTCGATCACCGTTGTACTGCTGTTGCTGCTGCTGGTGTCGGCCGCGTGACCATTGGCATTCGTGGCTTCATCCTCTGCTTTCGGAGCTGGCGCATCGCTGAGCGCGAGCAGTGCCTGACGTACGGCATTGCTGGTGCTCACGTCCATGAAGCGCAGGCGCTCGTCCACGGGATTGAAGCTGTAGTAGGCGTGGAAGTTGCCCAGCACATGGCCCTCGGCGTCCGCGATCGCCATGTTCGTCTGCTTGTTTTGCTTTGTCTATGGTGAGTGAGTGCGTTTTCAAAATTTGTCGACTATTTTCATACTAAAGTGAAATTATTAAGACAGATTTTCTGCATCCATCTTTTATGATTAGAATGCTGATATTATTCTACAAATGATGACCACAGCTTGCACAGTTTGCTCATCGTTGCAACCATCATGATGCTCGCACGTCGATGCCGCAAGGCGCAAGCGCTCCGCGCGCGCGTGCTCACGCTCCAACAGCAGCAACAGCTGCGTCTGGCCTCCTCCGCACCACCAGCATCTGCGTCTTCCGCGCCAGCCGCCACTGCGAGCAAGGCAGCCGGGGGCAAGGCGCAGGAGAGCGATTTCTCTCGCTACGCGGGCATCGCGGTCTTCTCTGCGATCGTACGTAGTTGCCCAATCGATAGATGGCTGCTGCGAACTGTGCGTTGCAGTAACGTGAGTGTGTGTGTATGTGTGTGTAAATGTATGCTCGTCACTGGTTTTATGTAAATAGGTGGCGACGACGGCGTACCTGGGCACGTGGCAGGTGAGTTGCTCTCTCTTCCAATCTATTTGTCTGTGGCTGGGCGCTTGATGCACTTATTTGCAAGCGAGAGTTGTCCGTTATCGTTTGGTTTGGTTGGCTAGTGCCTCATGGGATGTCTGTCCTTCACTGTGCATGTGTTCACTGTAGACGCAACGTTACTTCTGGAAAGTGGACCTGGTGGAAGAGCGCAAGCGCGAACTGCACGAAGACGCCGTGGCGCTGCCAAAGGACGCGTCGGCGAAAGGCAAAGTGTAGGTTTTCTACAGTCTAAAACACAAGTGGCATGCGTGCCCAAGTTAAATTGACCATCGCTCAGCTAACCATCCACTCGTGTGTGGTTTGCAGAGATGACATTGAGTACCGCCAGCTCCGCGTCACGGGCAAGTTCAAGCCCAACAGCACCTACTACCTCTGTAAGCACAAGAGCCACCCATTGTCGATCTATCTCTGTTGGCATCATAGTCATTGTCGATGTGTCTTGTTGTGTATGCGTGCCCTTACAATAGACCCTCGCTCGGCGCCAGCCGAGTCGACCGACAACGTCGCAACACCCAAGTCTGGCGGCTACTTGTACTCGCTCCTGGAGCGTGACGGCGGGTACGCACGCATTGAGGGGCTAATAGCTTCACTGAGCCAAGCCTTTGACTTTGGTTCATGTGTATGTGCCTAACATACTTGCCTATATGTGGTTAATTGCAAAATCGGATGGATGACAGCACTCCGGTGATCGTGAACCGCGGGTGGCTGCCTCGCAAGCTGCTCGATCAGCACATGGCCAGCGAGACTAAGGAAGAGCACGGGGAGATCTCGCTCGTGGGCGTGCTCCGCCACGGCGAAGAAGTACTGTGTATATTGTGAAGCTTCATTGTGGGATATGATGGAATTGTGGCTCCTAACTGAAATGGTGATCATGGCTGCTGTAGAAAGGAAACTTCACGCCGGACAACGACGTGAAAAACCGCCAGTTCTTCTATCTGCAGCATGAGGAGGTCGCGCGCGCAATGGGCATTGAGGGCGAGCTGCTCCCGGTCATCCTTGATGCTCTTTGTGAGTCTCAATTCTACTTCAGTAGCTCCGTTTGCTTCACAAGCTCTCTTGTCTGGCTGGTTGTCTAGCTGTGGTGTGCTGACAGTGTTGTCATTTCAATTTTTTGCTCAGCGGACGAGAGAGACAGCGCGGAGGCGTCGTTCTCGCACCCGCTGCGCAAGAAGCTGCAGAACTACACGGAATTCTACATGACGCCGTCCAAGCACGCGGGCTACGCGGCGACCTGGTACGTCTACTGGATACATTCCACGAGTTCGTTTGAGTTGCTCCTCATACGAACATGTTGCTTTATTTTGAACGCAGGTACTCGTTCAGTATTGCTGCAACAGTGATGGCCTACTTCCGCTTCAAGAAGGGCAACGCGGTCATCCGTCCGAAGAAGCGTTAGTAAAGACGCAACGCTTAACAACTCAGCATCGCTTTGTAGAGAAGACCAGATCAAGTAAGGAATTACGCCAAGAGCTCCTCAACGCTGGTGCACGCAGGAGGTGAAGGATAACCAGCACATACTTTCACAAGTACATGGTTCACTGATTGTCCCTGTAGAAGTCTAAATATTCTGTACCGTACTTCGAGTAGAAGTGCTCCGAATGCTGCTGTAGCCCTGCATCCTCGACACATATCTGTGTGAGCAATCCCTGAGCATCAACTTCAGCCCGAGAGCATCCAAGTCAAGTTGTTCGATACTGTACAGAGCCGTTGAGGCTACACGAGTGGACTGACTATCCTCCCGAAGAGAAGCTATTCCTGAGCGCATCAGGTATCTTTTCACAAATAGCATTTGTGATGATGGATGAGTACGTACGCCTGGACGAAGTCACAGGCATGCTTGCACTTCAAAAGAGCGCTCGAAGCTCATCCTCCAGTCAACTCGAGGCCGCAAGGACCAGGACCTTAAATCAAAGGTATACCTCTTTCAAGGTACGAGGACTTGGTTCGCCTCTCGGCGTCCTATCCTATCCGATGAGCCTCCCGTCACCATCCATCACCAACGCGTTTTCCAGGCTCAAGTCCGCCACCATTTCCAAATCTTGCTCTCAAGCAGCTACAGGCGATGATGGCGTCTTTCACTCGTCTCCACAGTCACGAGCCGATGAACCTCTTGACCGTGAGCTTGGACATGGAGCCGAACAAAGCTGTAACTCCAGCAACTCAAGACTTGTGCTGCGTCTGTCTCCTCGTTCGCGCCGGCTGCTCTGGTGCTTCATCCTGCTTTACCAGCTCGCGAACGGACTCCTACTCGCGAGCATGGCCGCCATGTACGGCTCCGTAGAGAAACGCGGCACGATCCTCTGGTTCCTGCGCTACAATTTCCTCTTCTCGCGGGCGCAGCGGTTCCTCACATCCGTGCACCGATACGCGAGTGCCGGCTACGCTCTCTTCGCGGTCCTGTTCGTCTTTGGCGCACTGTCGATGATCTGGCACTCGGTTCGACAAGAACGACTCTGTTACAGCTCAGCCCGGTCATCACCGTCTCCATCATGGCATGATCAAGGTCACCTGGTACAGTCACAGCTTTCATCACCACCAACAGCGAGACGTACTCTGGTCACCTGGTACAAGCAGCTCGAGAGCCTGTACGAGTCGTTTGATCTTGGCGGTCGGTACTTTGCGATCGGCTTCTTCGCGCGCGAGATCGTTGAGTCGGCACTGCAAACGATGCAGGCTTTCCAGTCCAGTCGCTCGCTCAGCAACGTGTTCGTGAACCAGAGCTACGGCGTGCTCATTTTCCTCAACTGCTTCACGTGCGTTGTGCTACCAAAGGTGTACAAGCGCATCAACGTGGCGAAGGGGCAGCTCATGTGCATTCTGCTCGACCTGCTGCTCGACTTTGCGTGGGGCACCGTCATCCCGCTCGTGGTCTTCTGGCCGTATCTGCTGCTCTTCCTCGCCTACCAGCAGGATGCGTACGTGGCGGTCCCGCCGGAGAACGTGCAGAAAGAGGTCGAGTTCATCCTCGTCATGTCCACATTCGACTTCATCTTGAGTACCTTCCCCTTCGTGAGCTCGGCGGTGAACTTGTACGCCATCAAGCAGTTCTTGAAGCACGACGGCGACGAGCTCAAGCTCAGTCAGAAACCTGGTGCTGGTGGTGACGGTGTTGATACTGCTACTATCCATGCTAGCGAGATCGAAGACTCGCTTGCTGTGGTGGCGGCGAGCAACACTCCAGAGAGTGCTGGCCGCGTCTTGAATAAACCTCTTACGAGGAGTCGCTGGGCCATCATCTCTCTCCAAGCGCTCTTTCTATTCCATGGCGCGCTGATCCTCGCCATCTCCCTCGCATCGCAATGGCGCTCGAACGGGTCGCACGCGACGGAGGCGTTCGAGTGTCTGCATCGCATGCACCCGTGGCTGTCCACGAAAGAAGCGTGCGTCGGTCGAGTCATCAGTTGTGCGACTGCAGGGATCAATGGTGCGAGCGAGGATATCGAAGCCGCACTCTCGTTCTTTGACGAAGCCACGCTGTCAAACTTGGTTATCTCGGAATGCCCGAGTCTCCAGGTGCCACCGGAGATCCATCGCTTCCGCCACCTGTCCGTGTTCACGATCGAGAACTCGCACGTGCTCGAGTGGACTGAAGACGCTGCGCTGACGGACGAGTTCTTTGATTCTCTCCAGACGATCCGCGTCACCAACGTCACGTTTGCGAGCGCCCCCAACGGGATCCTGAACGACCCGTTGCCTAAAACCAGCGAGTGGGTGGTCATGCGAGACGTCGACATGGGCGAACACCTGGATACGGTCGGTGACAACTGGCAGCATCTCAAGTACTTTTACTGCGACCTGTGCAACATCTCGTCCTTTCCCTCGGTCGTCGAGTCGATGACAGGGCTCGTCGAGCTCTCGCTCTCGTTCAACGACATTGACACGATTGAGGATTCCAATGTCGAGTCGCTCACCTCGCTGGAGAACCTCTGGTTCGACGGGTTGCCGCTCACGAAGTTTCCCGATGAGCTCTGGAAAAAGAGCAGCCAAATGGGTGATTTATCATTCCAGAACACCCAGATCGCGGAAATTCCAGCCCTGGTGGACCGAATCGCCGACGAGAACCTGCAAATGTACGCCTTTGGGACACCACTCTGTGAGAACGAGACCAAACCCACACGAGTTCGCTACCTGTCGTGTGTAGAACAGAAATACTAACTCAGCCAGGAATATTCGTTCTTGGATTCGGATGAGAACCTTTCCGTCGATCCACTGTGGTTAAGTCTATCAATCTTCCAGTCGGAGCCCTCGGCCTGGATCCACATCGCAGAGCAATGGACAAATGCTGAAGCACATAAACACAAGTAATGTGGATGAGTGAGCACCGACTTTGTGAGATTGTTGATGCAGCTGATGCACATGTTCACATGCACGTACGTGGATGTTGGGTGGGTCTGCGGCCATTGCACCCAGAGCTCCTCGACGTCGTCCAGGACACACTCGTCCAGCGCCACAACAAACACCGCGTCGTAGCCGCCGGCTAGAGCAGGCATTCACAACAAGAGCATGCATTAACATCTTTAGTCGGACAATGCAGCAATAGCAACAACACCAAGGTTAACTGTTCGATCATTCAGAGAAACGCACCTCCTGGAATGCCTGCAATGAGCACGCCCGGGATCGCCATGGTTGCATCCAACAACGCTGTTTGCTCGGCAGGCTCGATAGGGACGCCCGCGAGCTCTCCCATTTCACTGCAATACACAATAGACGGACAAGTGGGGTGAGAAAGAAATTTGTAATGCAAGTTTTCAAGCAAAGTGATTCAAGGGGTCACTAGGCCAACAACGCACCGCAGCAAGCTTCGCACAATAAGGAATTCTTCTCGAATGGTGCACAAGGAACGTCCAAGCACTGGGTTAATCCTTTGCCACTGCAAAGCCATTAACAAAGAGGTGAGCCTATCAGAGCATGCCACTCGGCAATCATCGTCACAGCGAAACACGCACCTGGTCGAATGAGCATTGGGCCATCTCGCTCCGGGCTTTCTCAAAATTTGAAGTGTCTCGTTGATATGACTCAAGAAGTACCAATAGTTCTGCAAAGCCGGCTTCAACGCGTGAATTGTGCAGATTCAGGCTTGAGATCACGCGCTCGGCTTCTTCTGGTTGATTCTTTTGCCAACTCAGAACCTGTGAGCATGAATGCACGATTGGAATCGTTGTCTTGTCAGTGATTCTGAAGTATGTATAATGTAAACCTCCCGTCCGGTACACATGTACGTTAGACTTGTCAGAGCGTACCTGGCGAACCATCGACACGGTCGCGGAGCCAGCAGACACGTCACCCATGAACAAGCAGAGACTCAACGGTAGCTTGAACGTTTTCTACAAAAATGGTTCGTCCCAGTCAGACAGTAACAACAACGAATGCACCACCAAGACGCTAGCAGCGCAGCCAAGAATCACAGAAAGCTGAATGGTGGTTGAACAACATACCACACGATGTGCAACATCCCACGCGCTGCGGTTTTGCAAGCATCGTCGAAGTGCTGCTGGTTGCAGCGCCTCTGGGCTTGTGAACGCGTCCAGAACTGACGCGGGGAAGCGCGTGTATCGCTGCGAGCCAAAGCACGCCGCCGACACATCAAAGCCGCTGCCGATCTGTGAACAAAGAAAGTAAAGGTTGAAAAGCTGAGGTAAGATTCAACTTTGTGATATAGCTAAAAATTCTGGAGCATCGCACCTTTCGCTGTACAAAGCAGTGGCTCAGCTGCGCGAGGTTGTGAATGATCTCAAGGTCGTCATCATTCTCTTCAAAGCGGTTTGCGGGGAGAAAAAAACACACGAGCGCGCCAACAAGAGACGTCACGAGCGCTGCTGAGCTGCCCATGCCAGTCTTCATCGCGATTTTCTCTCCATTTGGTTTCTCTAGAAAACACAGCAGATGCACAAAACGCATCAGGCCAGTTATCACAGTGCAGCAGTAACCCTTGTGTGTATGTACCTTCCATAAATGGAGGAAGGCGTTTCTGGAGCGCTGCGAGATTGCGTCGGTGCAGACTCTGCCCGGAGCGCTGGAGCTATAGACGCATCGCAACACACACCGCGAATCAGGTTGTAAAAAATCTAGTAAGTAATTCACAAGCGCTAGCCCACTTACTCGTTTTACTTGCGAGTAGAAGTCGTTGTCTGCCTCGAGTAGCACGTGAAGATTCGCATTTGCTCTACGCAGTATTTCTGCTTTGCGGGCGACGCTGGCTGGTGCGATACCCTCGATGCCGTTGATCGCGCAAAGCAGCGTTTCCTCAATGTATGCATTGCGGTCCGAGCTTTCACTATCAGCAGATTATCGCAGGTGGTCAGCCCACCTATTTACCAATTCACTCGATATGAGCCTGTGCCTACCTACCTCACGACGAACTGGTAGGCGTCGCCAGCTCCGCGACGCAGCACTCCGCGGATCATCTGGTCGAACTGCGGGCTCTCAATGGTCACCTCAATCGCATCAGCCTCCTGCTCACTGCGTACACCAGGAGCTTGCGCGCTCTTTATATTGCCACAGTATCACAAGTATGAACAGTAAGAAGATGTTGCCCTTGGTAGGCTCATATCCGCATTCGATCGATCGTCTGCGTCACGCACCTGAGCTGCTGGCAAAGAAGATGACGCGTGCGCATAGAACCGCGCAGTGCTCGCGAGTACGAGGCCCGCGTACTGTTGGTCTAGCACCAGGTACCCGCCCGTGATCAGCACTTTGCCCGGCGCCGACACGCACACGCTGCTTTCATTCTCATGGCCACGTTGCGCCATCATGTGTTCCGCCGCGCGCAATGACTTGTGCTTCCAGCCGCTGCAGTCAGCACTTGAAGTCCTAGAGTAACGTTTTTTCCCGCTCGCGTCCGGATAGCGTCCTTATTTACCGCCAGCATGTGCCTTATTTTATGTGTACCACCTCAAATTCGGGTCATTTCGCTGGTTCAAACTCGAAAGAACGGGCGTGTTAGTTTTTCGGCTTGCCGCGCACCAGAAGCCTGTTGATTTGGCGCTGGTTGTTGCTAACTACCAGAAAATCAACCACACGCACGCAACACACGAAGCGTCCGCTCTCGATGGCCAACGGCACGCCCGCGTTCCCCTCGCAGGCGACCATGCAGCAGCAGCAGCAACAACAGATGCGCTCCATGAACAGCATCATGAACAGCACCATGAACAACAACAGTGACAGTGTGGCGCGCGTCAAGCAACAGCAACAGGCGATGACGATAGCGACGACGGCACACAATGCAACGCAATTGCAGCAGCGCGCGGCACAGGCGGCCCAGGTGAGACTGGTGTATAGCAGCGCTTTGCAGTTGGCTTGGATGCGTATTTACGTGTGTATGTGGCGATGTGGTGTGTGCAGTTTTTGACGGCGGAGCGCAAGATTTCGTCGCGCGAGATCCAGGCGATGCTCGAGAAGAACGACGCGGCGCTGCGTGGCTGGAACGTGCTGCACACACAAGAGCGTGCGTATTTGATCTATTATCACATCGATGCAGGCATCCTTTTCCAGCGCTCTAACGCTTTCTTTTGATGAACCTTTGCGTGTATTGTACGCACGCAGCGCCAAAGACGCTGGCGAAGGAGCACAAGGACTGGATCCGCAAGTGTATGACGTACAGACAGCAGGTGGGCGCGCGCCTGGAAGTTTTGGCGTCTCTCGCGGACAAGCAGATTGCAATCGAGGACGAGAGCTCGGACCGCGTCAAGAAGGCCAAGACACAGCCACAGCAGGAGCGAGCGCCAGCAGCGCCGTCGCCGTCAGTCGTCCACCCGCCTCAGACCGCATCGAAGAAGTCCAAGGCATCGGCGGCGCTTGCACGGCAGGCCGCGCAGAACAAGCAAAAGGCGGTACCAGTAGCAGCTCAACGTGCAGCTCCAGCAGCAATAGACAACGGCATGCAGCTACCAACATCAGGAGCAGTATCAGCTACGCCGATCCCATCGCCGACGTCCTTCCCAGAGCCGCCCATGCCTATGGCGAACCCTCAGCAATTCGACTACTCGGCAACAACGAACGGTGTGTTCTATGGCTCGAACCAGAGCTCGGCGATGACTTCGACTTCGGGCTTCGGCAACACTTCTATGGTCATAGCGTCTACTCCCGACATGGTGTCCGTCGCTGCGCAAGCGTTCCCAATGAGCGGCGCGCAGGCGTTCGCGAATAGCTCCTACATGAACCCAGGCGACTCGGCGGCCATGGCGTTTATGAACCAGCAAAACTACTTGATGAACCCCATGGCGATGATGAATCCGCAGCAGTACATGGCCATGCAGATGCAGATGCAGGGCCAGATGCCGATGAACATAGCAGCCGGCGGTAGTAGCATGTACAATTCGTCGGCAATGTTTAACGGCTACGGTGGCATGAGTTCCAACCAATTGCCCGCGGATCCGTTTAACACGCCGTTCAACCAGCAGCAGGCGTTTCCAGGTCAACCGCAGTTCAATCCCGTCGCGGGCGGCTTCGACACTATGGGCGGCATGCAGTCGGCGGCGATGATGAATCCGATGAGCACGTTCCCGCTGATGCCCGAGCAGATGATGATGAATGCTTTTCCGTTTGGGATGAGTATGCCTCAACAGCAGCAACAACAGCAGCTGCAGAATACAAGTATGCAGTTTCAGAACCCAGGGACTAGCGCAGCGCAGGCATTTGCAATGCCTCAGCAACAACAGCCCCAGCAGCAGCTACCGCAACAATCCCAGCAGCTACAACAGCTACAACAACAACCCCTGCAACAGCAGCAGCCAGACTCGCAGACAAACGCGTTCCCCGAGAGCTCGCTCTTCGACGACGCCATCAATAGCAATCTCTTCGACGGGTTTGAGGAGGACGCGTTTCTGCTGGAGATGTAACGAGAGAGACAAAGAACGAGGAGAGAAAGAATGTAATTTAACGACGGCAGACCTTGGTCGAACGAACTGCAAAGAAGGAGCGCTAGGCTGAGTGAGCGGCTGGCTACTGATGATGAGGACAGAGGTTGTGATACTCTTGGCGCAGGACCGCGTAAAGCTGCTCGCGACGCTGTTCGACCCTCGTGGAAGCCTGCAGGCGCCTGCGGATCGACGGCGGCAGGTTCGTCGACACAGAGCTGATGCGCCCGCCGCAGCTGTTGCCGATGAGCAGCTCAATCTTCTTAGCCTCGTCCAAGTGTCTGTGGCGTAGCATCGCAGGCCGAGTGGAGCTGTCGATGAGCAAATCAGCGAGCTTTGGTGGCTGAAAGTGGGCTGCAATCCGATCGGCGGCAGCGTGGAGAGTGAGAGCAAGTGACTTTGTAGTGTCGACCGACATGGCAGGTACGATGACTGTTTCGCATGGCGATGCTTGCTTCTCTGAAACTTGTCCAGAGCTGGACTGGTGGTAGGAAGAAGTGGACCAAGGCGATGCTGCTGCCACGGCTGCTTCCTCCTGATTGCTCAGGGACCGGCGAAGACTATTTTCAAGCTTGGACCGTGTGAACGAGGACAACGGCGAGGCTTTCTGTAGAGGGGTTATCTGATGACTTGTCTCCGGTTGAAGCTGCTGATGCTGGTACTTCTGCTGTGTCAAAGTCGAAGAAGAGAAGACGGACGGCGTGATCATGGAGCCGAGCTGAGTTCCCCGTACTCTCATTAAATCGACTATCAACGTTGGCATGAGTGGCATCTGAAGAGCTGATCGTGACTCGATCACCTGGCGCTGCTCGCACTCTTTGTACTTGTCCAGGAACGTCTTGGCTCCGATGCCATCTCTTTGACTGAGCACCACGGGATCTTCGCTGCCAACGTGCTTCTCATATTCGAAGAGCTCCTTGTACGTGTGGAAGAACGACGAGGATGAGGACAAGTTGGAGCTCTCTGGTGCAGCCATTTACAGACAGCCTTCTAAGCGGCCAAGCTGGAGACGCTTCACTGACTGCCGTCGTGTATTTATACGGGTGTCTGCTCAGGCGAAGCTTCCACAAGAAAGAGTCCGCTTGGTCGACAACACGATCCAGGTTCACTAAGTCGTATCCAGTCCCAAAGCAGTATGAAGAGCTCCGCGACGCCCATGCCGTCGCTCTCCTCATCCTCCTTTGTACAGATCGGCGAGGGTTCGTACTCGCCGGGAGACATCTACTTGGAGAGTCTGTTGCCCAAAGTAATCACAAAGAATCGTCATTTGCCTCAGTCCAGCAACGCGCAGACAAAACGCAAGTACAATAACAGCAGCAAGCACTCGCCATCCTCCGATCTTCGATCGAACCACGAAGACGACAGTGACGTGCACGTGGTGTCGTTCAGTGAGCATTTTGTGATCCAGCAAGCCCAGCAAGAATGCCGTAGTCTGCTGAACGGCAACGCCGTGTCCATCATCGAGGACGAAGACGTGAAGGAAGAGGTCGTCGAGGTGCTCGGAAACGAAGCCGAGCTGCTCTTTCGCACACGCAACATATTCCGGTACCTGGTGCTCTTCGTAAAGAACCTGGACGCGTTCTTCGAGCTATCACTCGACGTGCTGGATGACAAACAGAATTACCGCCACTTCAAGGTCACGAACGCCAAGTCGCTCGCGCGGGTGGAGGACTCGAGCGCGCAGCTGCCGCTGGCGTTTGGAGACAACGGACCCAGCTGGCGGTATCTCTGCATGGACCTGCAGCGGCTGACGCGGCAGGCGTTCGGCACGAGGCACGTGACGACGACCCTCGTGCGCATCGGCGGCAACTGTCGCCTGCTGCGCGTCTTCTTCCAGGACGAGCTCTACGCGGACGCCGAGCTGCCAGCGCACCTCACATTCCTGGGCTGAGCTGTCATGGTGATGCTAAGGGTTCGAAGACTGGACTGGACTGGACTGTATGGCCACTTAAGATCACTGGACACTTGCGGAGCCACATACAAGCAAAACAAGCACAAGACACAAGGCAGTGGACACAATATATACATTCAAATCATCTACTTACTCTTATTTCTTCGTGCTGGTCTCTTACTTGGCCTGACGTGGGATTTCACTGAGCTGCCTTGTTATCTCAGCTTTCATACTGATTGCCTGCAGACAGATCTACAGGTACGATAGGTTGACAGTATACTGCGGCTCGCGCTGGTTGCGCTGACGCGAGACCTCGGTGAAGATGCGGTGGTTGGCCCAGAGCGACTCAAGGTACTTGTAGCGTGCGGCGTCGAGGCGAAGCGGTCGGCCGCGCTGCAGGCCCACGTCCTCCTCGCCGTGCGCGTCCACGTACGGACTGGGGAAGTACGCAGCCATGCTGCCGCCGATGATCGCTACGCGGCACTGGTCCAGCAGCAGCACGATGCCGATGCCACCTCCGCATTCGGCCGCGTGGCGCGTGCACTCGCCCACCTGCGGCCCGTGCGTGATGAACGGTCGCGTGCAGCACGCGTCGCCGCAGCAGAGGTACTCGCCGCAGAGCAGGCACAAACCCGGGTCGCACGGCGCCTTGCCGCACCGGTCGCACTTGACACCCGTCATCTGGCTGTAGAGCTCGTCGTACTGCACGGGCAGCTCGATCAACCGCGGCTTGGACGTTGCATCGTGCAGAATGAACATACTCGCCACGTACGCCTCGCTCGCGCCCTCCGTGTGCTCGCACTTGTCGCCGCCGCCGGTCGCACCGCTCTTCGACCCCACGCCCAAATAGTTCTTGCTGTTCAGACGGTCCACGCACCACTTCCACACCTGGTCCAGCACGGCGTCCGACGTTTGCGCGATCTCAATGATGCTCGGGATCTCCAGCGTGCCGTACCGGTTTGCAAAAGACTCCTGGTCCGCCACACAGCGCCAGTAGAGCTTCATGCGCCGCACAAACATGGCATTCGCGGTCTTCACGCGCTGCAAACGCGCAGTCAAGTCACTGCGGGACAGCGACTTGAGGCGCTCGCTCGAGTCGGCCGCGATCATGCGCTTGAGCAGCACAAGCACTGCGATTTCCTCCTTGTTGTCCTGTTGTCGTCCGTCGGCCTTGATTGAGTCCATGAGCTCCTGCACGACCAGCGCAGGCGAGTCTTGTGCATTTGACGCCACTGAGCCGGTTCTCGAGCGGGACTCGCCGCCGCCAGATATTGCTTTGCCGCTTCGCGTGCGACTCACAGCTGATAAAGTGGCCAACTCCTCCTCTTTTGTCTCCTGCTCAATACTTTTGCTTGCGTCCTGAAGAGAAAACTTGTCCTGGAACAGCGACGTGTCTTCCGTGTTCTCAATGACGAAAAACTCTGCATACAAACGCTGGAGCACATCCGCGACGCTGAACACGGGGATGAACCGCCAGATGGTGAGCGGATCAATAGCAATGACACTAGACACGACGAACGCCTGTCAGAGGAAAAGACGCAGAAGTAAACAAGCACAGAAGAAGTTGTTAGACATGCCTTCCACCATAGAAATTCTACACAGCAAAAATATCGCACCGTGAACGTGTCGGCGACGAGAAGACCGAGGATCGTGCCTCGCAAGCACGCGTCGATCGACCCAAGCAGCTGTTCATACACAAACATACCAACTACAGTCAGAATCATCGTGATTGCGTCACTCGAGTGCAAAGCATCGCAGCCAAAACAAACCTTTGTGAACTTGCGGTACTCGCGCTTCGTCTCACTGTTAATCGGGCAGCATCGCTTCGACGTCTCCCAGATCACCTTGGCATCCGCACTGTGTTCCAGCAGCGAGAACGACCATCGGCAGAACTTGGTCACCGCAGCGAGCGACGCGAGCTCCTTCTCCATCGATGGCGGACACCGGTCGGCCAGTGGATCGTACATCGCATTCTCGCCGTAGACACTCCGGTGCTCGTCTTCAGCGACCGTGAGGAACGCCGCAAGCGAGAACGCACAGGCGGACCACAGAAATGGTGCGCCCTTCTCAAGGCTGCCATGTGGCTCCCACAGCGTCTCCTCGAAGTAATCCCGCCACAGATCATGCACGCTGTCGTTCTCCTCACTGAAGTCGCCGTTGCGTCCGAGCACAACGCGGTACCATCCCGAAACTCGCATCTGCTCTTCCACGATGCTGTGCCAAGATGCAACCTTCCGTTGCTCTTCTGGCGTAACATCACCTCCAATCGTCAACATCGCTTCGTCCTGCGCACCATCAGCAAGTGACGGATCGGACGTCGGAATCAAAAAGTTGCACAGCGTCTTGCACAACGGACAGAGAAACTGCGTCATTGCGGAGTCTGGATCGATCGCCTGCACGCCATCAAACTCTTCGCCACGGATCGCCTTGTCGTGCAAAGAGCTGATGTATCGCTCCAAGCAGTGGATGTGCACCGCGTGCTGACAGGTTCGAATGTGAAGACCACACGGCGTGAGGAACAGCTTGGTGCTCTCACGGTTCGCACTGCTGATCCCTGGTGGTGAGAAGTCTGCGTGAAATCCTGGCGAGAACTCTTCTCCTTCGTCTTCGCTGTCGTCAGTAAACCCGTGGTGGTGATGGTGGTGATGATGATGATGGTGCCCATGCATGTGCCCACGACGACCTTCAGCTGGCGGCGTTCGGTCACGAGCACGAGTTTGTTGCGTAGCAGCAGCGCGTGCATCACGAAGCTCCAAATTGATCGCTCGTCGTACATCCATGGGGAACAGTTGCTGGTCTTCGCGAAGATTCAGCACTCCCTCCAGAACGTCGAGCTCTTCGTCTGTTTGCAGCATCTCACCTTCTAGCATCGGCAATTGACCAGCAGGCAAACGTGGTCGATCTTGGCGCTGACGTCGTTGTCCTGGACTCAACTGAGGGATCGGAGAGTCCAGCCCAAGCGGGTCATCCATATACCAATCTGGGAACGGAGCGCCGAATCCTCGCATCGGGGGTGAAGACGACATGTCGCTGTACGACGAACCGTTTGGCCCACCCGAACAGAGTTCCATCTTCTCGATCAATGCCTTCACTTGAGCTCGAACCTTCTTGCCCTCGGGTCGCAGCGCCTCATGGGGCTCAGGGCGGAACGCAGTCGCCAGCACCGTAGACTGATGCACGTACGCCGTCATGCCCATCTCACCCTGCGTGGAGGTGTCGTGACACAAGATGCATTTGTGACACGATTCTTCCTCAATCCGCTGACGCTTCTTTAGCTCTTCGTCCGTCTCTTGAATTGAAGCGCGCCGCTTTCCTAGCACAACAACATCTGTGGACTCTTCATCGTTGTCAGAAGCGCTTTCCATCCGCACACTTTCCGATTCCTTCTCCTCGGTCTCGTCGTCTTCGTCGTCCATCTCCCCCATCATCGCCTGGAATGCCGCCTGCTGCTTCGCCATGGCTGCGAGAGCTCGCTTGCGGGCTTCCTCCTTGCGCTGCTCCAACGTGACTGGGGCTGCTGCATTTGAAGCCTGAGCTCCCCCAGCAGCTCGTGCTCTCGCAGTGCCTCTTGTTGCTTCTTCTTCCAGTGCCTTCATGAAATCTCGACACGCTGGGGACACCTCCTTGATCTTCCATACGAGCCATTCAATCGTTCCAGCCTGTTCTTCATCCAGGATTGTAGCCCGCTTCTTGTAAATTTTGCTCAACAAATGAAGTACCGACGAGTTGTCCAGATTCGAGTTCACCACACACAGTCGAGAGAAGAACTCGTCGCGCGCTGATGGCGAGGAAATCGCAGTGTGGACTCCGTGAACAAGCAAGTGCAGACACGTCGAGATCACCGCATCGGAGACCGTGTTCGAAACAGTGCTCGCTGACGACGCAGAGACACCATCCGCGCGGAGCACCTTCCAGAGAATCATCTGCACGATCGCGACCGTACCTTCACACAACAAAATGTTCTGAACTGGACGCAGGAACTGCACCGGGGTCGCTGCAGCGCGAAGGGGCTCGACCGGCACACTAGTGTCCTTCATGCCCTTGTTCTTCTTTTTCTGCAGACACACCTTCCTGTAGCTCGTCCACTTGTCTCGCGCGAGCTCGTGCGACTCTCGGTTCAGGTGCAGGAAGTACGGGTTGTACTTCTCCAAGAACCCGTCCTTCAGCTCGTAGCGACCCGCATCGAGCCCCGAGGGAGGCACAAAATTCGAAACGGTTTCCAGGATGCCTTCCAGTCTGGTGATCGACAGGTCGTCTTGGCCCGAAGGCAAGATCGCGAGGTCGAACAGTTTGCTGAACGAATAAGACTTGGCGCAAAGTTGCTGCAGCATCTCTTCCGCGAGAAATTCGTTCTCGTACGCGACGCCAGTCGAACTTGGCAGACTGGTACCAACGACGATGACCAGGCGCAAGAACTCCTCCACCATCAGCAGCATCTGTGGAAGATCAATGCCTTCTTCCAGACGCAAGTACCCCAACATCTGCGCAGTGCTGAACTCGTTGGTTGGGAATGACAATCCGCTGTTTTCAGACTTCCCAGTCACTGGACGAACGAAGTATCCGCCAAGTTGAAACTGATTCAGCATCAGCGCCAGAATAGTGTCGGATCCCAGCAGCAGCACTCCGAGCTGCAGCATGAACACATCCGAATCGCGGTAGTGGATGCAGTACGGCAGCGCTGAATAGTTGTACAGCTGCGCGAGCATGTTCTCGTCACCGTTTCGACGCCACAGGTTCGAGTGGATCTGAGACGCCATCACGAGACAACGTAATGGCATCTCCACGAGCTCGAGACGGGATTCTGGCGCGAGATCACTAAAGCCAAACGTACTCAGCAATCCTTCAGCGGTGATCAAGTCTGCGAATCCGGACTGGTGGATGCAAATGTGGCGGACCGAAGCCGCCAAGAAGCGATGCAGCGGGATGTGGAGCGAGGTCGGATCGGCCCCGACATTAAACGCGTACGCAACCACCTTGTCCAGGTCAACGTTCCCGAGATGTGTGCTCTTGGTCTCCACAAGTGCCGAGATCGGCGCCAGCGACTTCTTCGTCACCTTCGCATTGAGTTCCGTCGATCTCGTGAGTAGACGGTCCATGATGAGCTGGAAAATATCAACCAGCTGCAGATTTCTTTTCTTGAGCTCCTCCGGTTGGAATCCGTTCCACGCGACTGGGAACACCGAGTGCACTCGGATGCCAAGGTTGAACATCGACAGCCAGCTGTCTGACTCATACTCAACGTGCGTCTCACGAATGCCTCTGCGAGCCTGCAAATCGCCATTCTACAGACAACGAAAGATGAGTTCGTCAGTCACAGTCAATTTCGCGCAATGATTTTCGAATAATGGGATACGTACCTGCAAAATTTGCAGACATGACAGCCATACGCCGAGATTCTCCAGATCGCACACCAGTTCGTTTGGAATCGCCCCAATATTTAGGACGTACTCCATGTTGTCCACACAATGCTGGAAAAAAAGAAAGCCACGACAAAGGTCAGAATCGAGAATATCACATCAATAGACAACAAACGAAAGCGACATACCTTGTACTTCTGATTGCCCAGCGCCGGATGGTCCACGTTTAAAACACCGTCCTTCGGGTTGATCGCCGACCTGAACACTAGCTCCAACGAAGCCAGCAGCTCCTCCAAGAGATGCGGACGCTCCGGATGGAGGCGAGTCATCTCTCTGGTGTAGTTCTTCACGAGATGCGGGACTGTTAAGAACTGGACAGCAAAGTCGAACACCGTGTCACTGGAGTTGCCGAGTCCACGCAGGAAGTTCGTCGTCATCGTCTTGTACGAGCGCACGTAGGACTCGAGCATCTCGGTTCGAAATTGCGAGCCAAGCATGTGCTCGCGAAGCAAGAGATGCGAGTTCTTGACCGTTGGCTTGCGAAGAATGCAGTCGTACTGGATCAGCAGCGTCAGTCCAGACAGCGACGTTGTGTCCTCACCTGCGGTGAAGAACCTCGCTACGACCGTGTCGACACCGTCGCGAACACTCTGATGTCTCGAATACGACTTACTGAGCGCAACAGACTTGAGGAAATCCTCAATAAATATGTTTTCGCATCGAACCAGATCGCCACTCGCATTTCGCACGACGTTTGGTACTTCATCACCGGCCTTTACGTGGAAATTGAACATCTTCTGCTGCAAGCTCTCCAGCTCGTAAGCCCAGTCCGCGACCGATTTCGCGCCAACCACCGCTTCGAAGAGCTCCACCGCAGCGCCATTCACGCGCGCATGCTGGTCCTTGAAGAAATCGTCAATACTGCCCTTTCCACCCCCTCGCAGCATGCCAGACAGCGACTCGAATCCCTTGACGATCGGAATGCGTTCCTTGCAAAGCGCCTCCGAGACGATCTCATTCAGGCCGTCCGAGGCGCAGCTGAGCGAAAAGAGCCACTGAATGATGTCAGCGATTTTTTCCATACCGCTATACCACCAGTCAGGCGTCACACTGACGCTGAGCGAGCTTCGGATAAGATTCCCCGCGATAGTGGCGCACTTAAGCAGATCTGTGGAGCTCTTGAGCGCGATGTCGCCAACACGGTCGGCCTCGTCCACCATCTCACGTGCGAGACCCTTGGAGATGCCAACCGCTCCGGAAATGATGTCCACCACTTCCGTGAGAGTGTGCACGTCGTCGTTCTGAAGTCGAATGGTGAACTGTGTGATCGCAGAGTCGGTAGTCCTGGTAATCAGCACATTCTCGACGCTCTCGTTTTCAGCCTTGGACTCCTCAGCCTCCGTGCCACGGGAGGTTCTCCTGGTCCGACCTCGACGCGCAGCGACAGCATTGGCGTTCCTCGAGGATACGCGAGAGCCAGTCACTGACGCTGCGCGTCCACTGGCGCTGGAGTTCGCAGCCTGGTCGTCTGAGTACACAAGTTCACCCAGGATATGCAAAGGAATGTTGCGCGAAAAGACTTCCATCGCTTCCGCCAGCTCAAACCCGTGCTGCGTGGTCAGAAGCAACTGGAACAAGTGGTCAACAACGGCGTCAACCACGACCGGAGCAGCGAGACCGATGTTTTTGGGCAACTTGTGTTTCTTCGAGACGCTAGAATCCGAATCGTCAAGCCCCGGGTGCTTGGAGCAAAAGCTGCTGGGCTTCCATGCCTACGAATAGCGGAAATGAACACACACAGGTCAGCCATCAATATTCATAGCAGACACGATATCCAACACGATCTTATTGCGCTACTGCGTTCACGTACATGCGGATCACCGCAATCACAGGAGCTGCCTGCAGTCGTTCGCTGGAAATATACGTCGTGTCCTGTGTGATCACTACACATGCCAATCGGATTCACACGAGAGGGTTGATCAATCGGTTCAGGCATCACTAAGGCAACCAAAGATACGGTGATACAAATAAACAACTTACCTGTGCGCAAAGCAGTCCTGGCAGATCACGCACGTCGAGTCGACCTGGCAATTGCGACAGCTGTACGATATCTCATCGGACGAAAAAATTGCGCCGCACACGCGCTTGCGCACGTTGCGCGTCAGTTTTTCCATGATCTGTTGTGGGGTTGCCTTCTTGTCCTTCCCCGTGCCGCAGAGCGCCGTAAGCAGCGTGCTGCAGAAGCTGCCAATCGTGTGCCCGTCGGGGATCTTCTTGAGCGCGAGTGCTGACTGTGCCGTGAACTTGAGCAGCTGCAGCACGCGCTCTTCACGCTGGCGCAGCAGCTTCTGCTGCTCCTCTTCCTCGCGCTGCTTGCGCAGCTCCTGCGCCTGCATTTGCTGTGCAGTGAGCGCTCCAGCAGCGGCCACCGTGGAGCCCGTGCCGCTGCTGCTGGCCTTGACCTTACCCGCCGCACCGGCGAGTGTGGCGGCAGCGGGCGTCACCGGCTTGTCCGAAGCGACGTTGGTGCTCTTGGCCTTGGCGTTCGCCTTCTTCCCACGTAGAGTCACCATCGTCGTAGAGGGCACTTCGTTGCTTTCTGTCTGTCGTCTGTAATGCGTCTGTCTGTCTGTCTATCTATCTATCTGTCGCCACCACCGGTGTGCTGGTCTTGCAGGTGAGTCGTCGTAGCGCGGTGTCTGATCTCGTCAGCCCGTGCGTTGCTTCCCTTTGCCTGTGTGAAGAACCGATAGTAAAAACAGCCAACACACAGGAGCGAGCGAGAGGCAACCAGACAGAAGCGTGAGTGATGGTTTTGGCCTTCCGCACGCTCAACCAATGGCGCCGCCGATCCGGTACCTTCGCGCAACATCGCAGCTCGAGGATTCTTCTGCCTTTTTGGCCTGCGACGCTTCGCGTGGACACTTGATGACGCAAGGCGACGCGGCTCTCGCTGCCTGTCTTTTCACTCGGATTTTGGATCGTGCCAGCCATTTGGGACATGGAGGTATGCGTCCGTGGTGGCGGTGGCTTCCAGCAGCATCGCTCAGGTGCTGCACTGTGGCTGCGTGTGATTGCGTCTCGGTCTCAGCACCAGTCGTGAGTCAATCGATTCGATGCCGTGACGGGTGTTGTAGCTGAAGAGCTACGCAGTAGCTGACAGAATGTGATGCGGTTGTTTCTCATGAATGCAGCCCTGTGGAACTGTCGAGTACGCAAGAGCACGTTGTGTTTGAAAACAAGATCGCCGACGCGGAGCGGGTTGCTGGCCCAACGTGGCGCAGCAAGAGTGCACACGTGAAGCTCTCCGCGGCCAGCGCTGCTCGGCGACACGTTGGCGGCAAAGATGAATGCGCGTTTCCATTTCTGACGCTGGAGCTTTGGGCAGCTGAAGCGATCCGAGATGTTGACAGTGGTGACGACGCGGATGCATTTCTGTCCTTCGTTGGAAGCGGGCTTGTGGATCTAAAGCAGTGGCGGGAGACGCCGTCGGCCACCGCAACGCGCTGGTACGCGTTGAAATGGAATCGAACGCCAACAAAAGAAGCGTGGGACGCCACGAAATGCAGTGCGTTTGAAGAGCATGAGGAGCGATTGCTGCCGGACGCGGTGTACTTTGAAGTCACGCTCCCAGACCTTCCTTTAGCACTAAAGGAGGCGAAGTGCAAAGCTGCACTTGAAGCAAGAGCTGACGTCAAGCCTAGCTCTTCATCTTCTTCAAGTACCAGTGCTGACTTTCAGTTTTCGCCCCCGAGCCAATCCATCACGCAGAATCGCAGATTTCTGGCGACTCGCGTGGGAGAAATCGTGAACGAGGTGAGGGAGCTGAGCTTGTTTTCAACTGAATCGAGATGACAGCAACTAACTTTATGCTGTTTTAGGGAAACACGGAGTACTTACGAGAGCTGCTGCCTAGCATTTTGTATGGCAAAGCTCAGCTAAGCACAGCCCCATCCCAGCTTCGAATAAACAGTCAGCAGGCACGAGATCGCTGCTGCCTCAACAGTGGTCTCCAGCTCCTGCAGCTCTCGTGTCAATACGCTTGCTACTGCGCAACGAAACTCGACGAGAGCACGAGGTTGTGAGCAAATACTGGTTTGCGCCACCTCATCGTGATTCTTGTAGCCATCTAACCCATCGCTCTTGGCCTCCCCCAGAAATGTCGAGATTAGGAGGACCCAACTCCATAAGCACAAGGTCAGTCTGCAGACCCGACGACGAAAAATAGAGCTGCAAAGGCGCAATCTACGCCGCGAGCTGCAGGTTCTCGACAGCGCACTCGACGGCATGCGCGTGCTGCTGCAGCAGGTTGAACCAGAGTGTCTGGCGCGTTTAACCGACGCTCACCAGAAGTCCGCACAATAACTCACACACCCTATATTTTCGATCGACATACTGCAGCGTCCTCATCGTCTTCGTAGTCAAAACAACGACAAGTCACTACTTTAGGTTCCTAGTTAGCCAGTCACTTGGCACTTCCTGAGCTTGAAGGCGGCTTCTTGCCCGAGACGGGCGGCTTCATCTGCTGGTCGCGCTGCATCTTCATCCGCCGCACGCGCTCGCGCTTCTCCTCGAGCTGCCGTTGATGGGCCTCCTCCAGTTTGCGGCGCGCATCTTCGCGCTGCTTCTTTGCCGAATCGCGGGCGCGCTGCTCGCGCTGCGCCTTGTCCTCTTTCAGCTTCTGCGCGGCTTCTCGTCGCGATTCGTAGGACGCGACCTTGGAGTCAACACGTGGGGCGCGCAATCGGCTCCCACTGATGGGGGCAGACGGTGATGATGCTGCCTTTGTGCTGGTTCTGATTGGACTCGCGGGGACTGATGAGGCATGTGATGATGAGGAGGAAGAAGATGTTGACGATGATGATGGCGGTGCGGGAGGAAGCATGGAGCTCTTTCTTCGGCTGCTGGCACCGCTGCTAATGCTGTTTGATGGTGGTGGAGAGACGCTAATGGTCTCTTTCTCTGTTGCTGGGCTGTCAGCATGTGAGTCACTTGAGCCCTACACCATCGCATAAGTGTTAATATTGCGAAATTGCGTCTAGTGCATATTTCATGAAAAAGCGTTGCTATCGTCTCGTACCTCTTCGTCGATCTCGAGAACGGGCGGCAGCTCCATGAATTTAGATTCCAGCTGCTGTGGCTTTGGCACCGATGCCTTTGTCTGCGGTCGAGGCAATCGTTGCACCTGATGCTGTTGCTGTTGCTCTTCCTCTTCCTCGGGCTCTTGGAGATCGTTCTCCTGAAGTGACTCCGTGGACTGTGATGCGCCTGCTTCGTAGTCACGGACGACGACTTCCGCGTCCGACTGGTTCTGTGCATCACCATCTTCATCGCCAACATCGCTTATAGTTGCGCCTTGCATCTACAGAGAGACACACATATGCAGTCAGTCAGCACCCACTAGCTAATGAAATCACGCATTTATGCTATCCGACGACATTCCGGTTCACGCAAATGCGTACCATCTGCGCAACGAGGTGCAGCTTCTGCGCAACCTCGTCCGGCAGAAAGATGAACTCGCCGTCGCTCTGCATGTTGTTGTACGCCTCCAGTATCAGGTTCTCGAGCTCCTCGATTGGCGGCATGTGCGCGCGGTCTATTTCTTCTTCTTCCTCTTCCTCATCGCCGCCGTCCACGGCGCGCTGGTTGTCACTCGCGTCGTCGCCGTCTTCACCCGTTACCTGTTGCTGTTGCCGACGCTCGCCGCCGCTCTCATACCGCGTCATGAGCTCTTTGCGTACGTCTGCTACGCGCCTGTACAGTACTGAGCCGTTGAGTTCTCCGTCGCGCCGCTGCTCAGCTCAACTCGTCTGCGTGCGCATCTGGCGTGGTGAAATGGCGAGGTACAGCGTGACGCCAATTTTCCGATCGCTTTAGAGAGGGAACACTCGTTCCGGCGAGGAGGCCATAAAACTGGCCATAAATGGCAAAATGGAGGCGGTCGAGAATGGGAGAAGCGTTCGTTGGTGGCCGAGGGCAATTGGCAGAAAGAAGCAAAAGTGTCATGCATATAGATAGAGCCTAGGGGGCTTTTCCGGCGGACGCGCACGCGCACGTTGAGAAGAAGCTTGATAAGCTTGCGCGGCAACTGTGAGTGGTTCGACATTGTCAGCAACAACAGTAAACCGAAGCTGCTCGCTCACTCTCAATAAAAAAAATGAAAAATCAAATCTACACCATGTTCTCTTTCTTGGCCGTCGCGAGCACGCGCTGCAGGCTGCTGCCTGGTGATTGCTGCTGCTGATGCTGCAATACGATGGACGACCGCAGGGGCTCCTGCTGCGAGTGGGCTCCGCCAAAGATCGGTTGCATGTGCGAGGCATCGAAGGCCTGCCATGAGCGGAAGAACGCGCCCGTCATCGACTCGCGGCTCGAGTTCGACGTCGCGCGCTGGATCGCGGGTGGCTGGGTGCGCGCACGCATCTCGAAGTCGTCCGCGTCGTCGTCATCATCGTCACTGTCGATCATCTGCGGTCGCGGTGTGAGCACTGCGTCGCGACTGAGCATGTCCAACGTCGTCGCCGTGCTCTCGGACGTCGGCACTTCGACAAACGGGGGCTGGTCCGAGGTCCCGTGACTCACAATGTAATGCATCGAGCGGCGCGGTACGTGACGCGTTTGCAGGCGAGGTGCGGCTGGAGACGCGCCGCCACTGCTGTCAGTGGTCGTGCCGGCGTCAGATTCCTCCCCTGCGCGCAGCGCGTCGTCCTTCTTCTCCTTGTCTACCAGCCCCAAGAGCGACAGGAACGGACCCGTGAGCCCGCCAACGACGATCGTCGTGAAGAGCACGACCATGAGCGTCGTCGACTCGATGAGCTTCCGGTGCGACGCGCCCTTGAGCCCAATGTACGACCAGTTCTTTGCGAGCGCGAACGCGATCGAGCCACGCAGACCCGCGAACCAGATGACTGTCATGTAGCTCGTCGAGATCTTGTCCGAGCGCGAGCGGAAGCAGTTTGAGAGCCCGAGCAGCGGGAAGATGTTGAAGAAGCGTGCGACGACGCACGCCGCGAGCGTGAGCGCGATGAACGTCCAGTCGATGTCGTCCACGCGCAGCGCCGTGCCAGCGTCCTTGTCTACGTGGCCCGCGAAGAGCATGATCACGGACGTGCCCATGAACACGTACACGATGTTCTCGCAGATGAACGCTGTCGTGTGCAGCAGGTGCGTGAACGAGTGCTGTGCAGCCTTGGAGATCGTGTGGAAGTGGTAATGCGCGGTCATGGTACCGGAGAAAAAGAGCGACACGATGCCGCTCAGGTGCATGCTGTCGGCCACGAAGTACGTGAGTAGGCTGAAGATGAGGCAGAGTGAGATCTCGTACGTCGGGAAGTGGCGCAGCGTTTCGAACATCTTGCGCTTGAGTAGGAACGCGCCGAGTAGCGTGATCACGCAGCTGACCAGCAGCGAGCCCACGAACATGCCACTTGTGTTTGCCGCGACGAGTAGCAGCTCGTGTGCGTTTAGGTCGATGTCGGGCTTCCACTTGAGCAGCGTCTGGTAGAGCGCGATTGCGACGGCATCGTTGAGCACGCTCTCGCCAAATACGAGGTTGAAGAGCAGTGGTGGCGCGTTGAGTTTGTTAAAGCACGCGAGCGTCGCGACTGGGTCGACCGCGCTGATGAGCGCGCCGAAGAGAAACGCCTCGACCCACGAGAGCGCCGTAACCGCACCCATCTGACCGGCGAAGTAGAGCACGCCACCCGTGATGCACGTGGCGATGACCGTGCCGAACACAGCCGTACTCATGATCGCGGGGAAGTTACGGAAGAACGCCTGGCGCTTGATCGAGAAGCCGCCTTCGTAGATGATCGGCGGGAGCAGCACGTCGAAAAAGAGCGTGTTGTCGAGGTTCAGGTGGTGACTCAGCGACGCGCGCTTGCCCGTGACGAGCAGCAGCAAACCGACCACGAGTCCGAACACGAGTGCGAAGCCCGACTGCGAGATCACCATGCACGAGTAGCGGTCCAGCATGAACGACGACATCACGAGCACGAAGAGCATCGCGAGCACGAGCACAGCGTCCTCCATCGTGGACTGCGCTGTCTGCCTGCCTGTTTTTTTGTGGTCTGAAGGAAGAGGCGGAAATGGGTGTGTGCGTGTGTCAGAAAGACAGGACAGTGCGGAATAATAAAATAAGGAGGATATTTTCGCAACCCATCTCAAATACAAGCCCCTCTGTCTCGTATAAGTACGAGCTGTTAAAACGTTCTGCGAAATGGTGGAAGTGCAACTTGACGAGCCAGAAAGGAAGAACATGCCGCAGGAACTCAAGCGCAAGCAGCGCGACGACGACGATGACGACGACGTGGAAGCCTACGAGCATCTTAAGCACCGCAATGTAGGCATCAATAGCAGCACTACTGGCGCCGTGACGTCGAGCGAGAGCACGGATCAACCGCGCAGCCAGCAACAGCATCACAAAGAGCTCAATAGTACAACACACAAGAGCACCAACCTCGTTGCGATCCCGCAGCTGCGCTTCGCGACCGAGAGCTGGCAGGGTATGAAGCCCAGCAATGAGGACCGCCACGTGACTGACACAGCGCGCTTTCCTGGACCCGTGTTTGGCGTCTTTGACGGTCACGGCGGCGTGTTCACGGTCGAGTTCCTAGTGCACCACCTGCTGAAGAGCATGAGCTCCAGCATCAAGCAGCACGTCCACGTGAAGGAGATGGATGCGCTCACAGCATTGCGAACAGAATCAGAGAAAGAAGCGCAGCGGAAGCTTGAGATCGTGGCTCAGCTGCAGCTTTTTCAGGAGCAACTCGCACAGGTGCAGCAGATGCTGAACGACGACGGCGTTCCGGCAGTACCAACACCAAGTAAAATTGAAGATGGCAATGGTGGCGAAGTGAAGGCGCTCTGTGACCAGCTGAACACTGCTGTGAGCGCCATGCAAGACGCCATTGAGCAGATTGACTTCGAGGATGCACAACGCCGCGAACAGTTTCGCACATGGGTCGACAAGCAGGACCCGCACTTCAAGCGGGCTTTCAGTGAGAGTTTCCAGAAAATCGACGCACAGGTGGTGCTGAAGAACCCATCGCGAGACGGCTCAACTGCGCTCCTGGTATGGTTCGTGAGCAATGCTAGCACCAGCAATTGCACCAGCAGCAGTGACACCTCTTCACCTGAGCTAGTGTACTACACGATCAACCTGGGCGACTGCAGAGCCGTGCTCTGTCGCGGCGGTCACGGAGTCCCACTGACCACAGATCACAAGCCCAGTCGACCGGACGAGAGGCAGCGCATTCTTAACGCAGGCGGGTTCGTCGGCACCTTTGCGGGCATCCCGCGCGTGTACTCGGCCACGGGTGCCGGGCTTTCGGTACAGCAGAAGCCTGAGTCCGCGACGTACCTCGCAGTCTCACGTGCATTTGGCGACCGACCGCTCAAAGTACCGAGTGCACTCGTGTCATGTGAGCCCGAAATGAAGCGCTTCACGGTAGAGAGCGAAGACTTGTTCATCGTGATCGCGTGCGACGGCATCTGGGACGTCATGAGCAATCAAGAGGCCGTGAATATCGGACTGACGCACTTTAGTGACGCCCAGAAGGCCGCTGACGCGATCGTCAAGGCAGCGTACAAGCGCGGCAGCAGTGACAACCTCACAGTGACGGTGATCCAGTTTGGTTGGCAGGACGGCACATCGCACCTCAAGCAAGCGCAGGCCAACAACAGCAGCTGCACAAGTGACAGCAGCAAAGCCCAGCAGCATCAGCACAAGCTCTCGCCTCGCTTTCTACAGCAAGCGTTGGGGCTCGTGGACCCACGAATGGCGAGCATGTTAGACAATGAGGCTGCCATCGCTGCTGCTGGAGAGACAACGGAGAACCAAGAGGATGAGGACGAGGACGAGGAGGAAATCGACATGTTCAACCTGTGAGGCACAAGCGTCTTGTGTGAGCCGGTGGTATTCTATGAGTTAGTGTGTGTGCTTGTTTTAGTAGCTGGGATCGTTGGGCTCGACCATCTTCTTCTGCTGCAGTGCCTAGTGTGCAACATGAGTAAAGCAGTAGTGCTATTAGCATCAAATTCGTGATAGCGGCAATCTCATTATTGCCTACCTTGGCGATTGCGGCCATTGTTTCGTGGTCGTAGACCCGCAGACGCAGCGAGGGCATATGATCGCTCGTGTCTTTAGCTGTTGATGCTGATTTCCTGGACGTAGATCGGGGTTTCGTGTGGCTCTTGTGCTGTCTGCGCTTGGCGACGAGCTGCGGGTCTACGAAGAGCTCCGCTTCTGCGTTTCCAAATCAGCAAGTGAATACATGAGCTTCAGTTAGTGAGTTGCTGCTCAAGCACGAGCACCTGCCAAACTACACACGCTGCGTACCAATGCGCGGCACAGCATGCTGCCGATTGATCACGAGCGCGCTCTTGTGCTTCCCGTGCACAGACTGCGTGACGCGCACTTCGTACTTGACGCCGCCGTTGTGAACGGACAGCTGACTCTGGAGGAACCGCGTCACGCGTTCGAACTGCATCATACACAAAGGACGTAACCCCGAGCGCTCAATAACAAACAACGCAGCTGTGAGGATGCACAACACATAGGCAAGCGCACCTCCTGCTCCACTTCAACGCCCCGCTGCGTGCGCTGCGACTCGAGGCGGAACATCTGGTACGTCGCGACGAGCACCGCGATGAGCACCACTGCAGTGCATGTGAACAGCACGAGGGCCACGTGGTTAGTACGCAGTCAGCAAAATGGCTGAAAGCGGAGCTCACTCACGCACCGAGCGCATGCTTCTTCAACCCAGAGGAGATCATGGTTATCTCGAAAATGGTGATGACACTCAGGTGATTCGTACTTAAGCGGGCTAAGAGCTCATGGCCGATGCATAAAGAGAAAGATGCTCCCATGGATGGTGGTCATGCATCATATTTACTTTATTAGCTGTGCTTTACTTCCCGATCTCACTTCTCTTTGTTTACTCTACATGTGCATTTAGTTTCTCTACTCATTCTCTCCGTTTCCTTACGCCTTCTCGGCGCAGCGCTGGTGCTTGTCGACGGGCGTGGTCACAAAATGGCACGTCGTGTACGCGTGGCGGTCAAGGATGAGCTTCGCGACTGCCGCCTGTGTCGATGCTGTTGCTGTAACTGAGGACGACGATTGCGGCGATGAATGCGGGGACAAGCGCACGGTTTTGGACGTCGCGACGGCGTCCATGACCCAGTCGGCCGAGTCGAAGCGCTGCAGCCGGATGCGCCGCACGTGCTGCTGCGGGTACACGTTTCTGCTGCCCGTGGTGGCGCTCCTGTTGAGGGAGAGCATGTCGATCGCCAACCGGGACGGAGACGGCGGCGCCGTGTTCTCCGACTTCATTACCTCTGGCTCAGGCTCCTGTTCATCTAGAGTCCTGTGTCTCCTCTGTTGACGCTGTGTGTTAGCGCTTTGGATGAGCGCGTAGTCCGCCGAGTCGAAGCGCTGGCGCTGGTTGACGTGACGCTTCAGGATCGTGCTCGCCACGGACTTCGCCTGTCCGCCACCGCCGCTGCTGTATGAAGACGACGACGATGAGCTGTTGCCTGAAGCAGTGGCGGTCTGCGCTGGGGTGGAGTGAGCCATGCTGAGCTGGTTGGTTGGTGGTGACGAGCAGCTACAAGCAAGGAGTGAGGAGGAAGAACGCACACGAGTGCAAGTTCGGAAGTGACGTCACTGGTTGCGCTGGACTGGACACCGCGCCGCAGACCCAGAGGACGTGCGGCCACTGGCCAGTCACGTCTTATCGGAGTAGTCCTGCTGCATACCGTCTGGCCATCGCAATCAACCCACCCACCCACTTGCTGTTGCTCGTCTTCTCGTCGGATTGTTGCAGCTCTCAGCGAAGCTTCTTCAGCAGGTTGTTTATTCCTTTGTTGTCACAGAATAGTCTCTGATTGGTTGAAATGTTTCCAATTACCTCTCAGATCTATAAATGATTGGATAAAATGAAGAAGACGACCTTTCGGCAGTTGAGGAAGAGAGGAAACCAGAATCTGACACCAGCTGGACTGCAACAGCCTCAACCTCAAGACCCTCCCCCCACTCGCTGCAGCACATTGCTGCTCCGTCATCCAGAAGGCTGAGCTAAATGACTTGCTGAATGAACGAATGGCTTGCTGCCCTTTGAGTGGAAAACGCGGAAAAAGAAATAGATTCGTTGATTGGGCTCATTCCAAGCTTCTGGGTTGACACTGACACGAAACGCCCATCAAACCAACTCTCTTGCGCTAATCACGAGCACCTACTAATCACGGCTCTCGCGTTGACGAGCGCCGCTCTAACCGGAAAAGGCCACGACCTTGTCGACGTAGGCGCCGTCCTCGGTAGCCACGCGCACCTGATTGCCCACTTCAATGAAGAGTGGTACTTTGATCACCGCGCCGTTCTCGAGCGTCGCGTCCTTGACGCTTAGCGCCGTGTCCGCCACGCCCTTGGGCGTGGTTTTCTATCACGCAAGGCAAATGCACCACAGCAGTCAGGATATTAAAAAGCTTTGCAGTTTGCTTAAACGGTCCAATAGTACCGTGAAAAATAGTGGGGATTTGAAAGAGAGAAAAAAAGACGTACCGTGACCGTGAGCGTGATGTTCTCGGGCATGTTAGCCCAGAGCACGTCGCCGTCGACGATCTGCAACGTGAGCGTCATGCCCTCGAGCAGAAACTCCAACTGGCGATCCGAGAAGAGGTCGTTCGACACCTCCAGCTAAATAGCAGCACACACAGTTATATGATTAGCACTGCAGCTCAATAAAGGACCAAAGTCTTGATACAAAGTTTCAAATGAGAGATTGCCGCACATACCTGCTCGAACGTAGTGTTGTGCATGAGCACGAGCTTATCGCCGTCCTGGTAGAGGAACTGGAAGAACTGGTCGGGACCGAGCGGCGCCTTCTGCACACTCTCAGCAGCACGGAAGCGGCGGTTCGTCTTGTTGCCCGTCTTAATCTCCTTCATCTCGACCTGTGATACACAAGAGCATACGGACACATCAGATATCGTGACGCCAGTCTCTTCATAATGGACAGCATGCCATAGTTGTAGCTCTTCGCTGGAGAAGTGGATGCATAGCAGCTCTCTAGCCATCATCAGCACTACTTCTCACCTGCGCATAGGCGCCACCCTTACCAGGCTTCACCGACTGGTTCTTAGTGACCCGGTAGATACGTCCATCGATGTCCAGCGCCATGCCCACACGGATTTGGTTGCCTGCGTCACGCAACACCACCACCACACATGCAATAAACAGCTCCGTCAGCACATGGGAGCTCGTACACTCGAGCAAGACAAGCATTGCACACTGTCCTTGATGCACAGCGCAATACGATAGACAGAGGGCGCACCGTTGATGGTCACGAAGCGCACACCCGCGCCGAACGGCTGCTTGGTCGCGACGCCGGCGCGCGCGATCTGGCCAATGACTCGTCGCAGCATTTTGTGTGTGTGGTGCAAAATCGCGATCGTGCTTGGAGATCGACGGGCGGAAAGCCGATCTGCGCTTTAAGTCACTCTCATTGGTCTAAATCCCGTCGCGAATCAAGTCGACTTGCGCTTAAGTTAATGAAACCCTCTTGTTGGTCTAAATCATGGCACCGAGCTGTATGATTGGATAAAAAGCTGTTATCGAGTTAACTGACAAAAATGAATGACAGACCGCGTTTCTTCCACACTGATAATTCCTCAAGCAAGCAGCAGCACCACAGGACGAGATGCAGCGCTTGCTGGCGTGGGCCATGCGCGACAGGACGGACGACGCGATTGCCACGAGCATTGAAACCGCAGTGCGCGCAGATGCAGAGGGCGACTATGCGCTTGCAGTGGATCTCTATGCCGCGGGTATCGAGAAGATGATGAGCAAACTGCAGCGTACGTACGTGAAGAATGAACGAGCAACTACGGAATGGGTTGCGCAGCTCGTTAGCTCTTGTGCACACATCTCTAAATAACAGGTGTGTGCATTATTGCGTGTACGAATACAGAACTGACACAGGAAGACGAACAGAAGCAGCTTCGCCGCAAGATCCACGAGTACATGACGCGTGCCGAGTACTTGAAGGCGCAGCTTCAACAGCAGGAAGCCGACGATGCGCGACTTGAGCGCAGTCACAGCGATCGGTCTACAGGAGCCGCAAGCAAACCGCCAAATGGAGTGACAGTGCGTCTTACTAGCCGCCGTTCTGTGGTTAAAGTTGAACCGTGCGATTGACCTATTCGTCGTGTGGTGTGTGTAGGTTGCTGAACCAGACAAGCGAGACACAAATGCGGTGCGATCCGCCTTCATCCAGCACAACACGCAGCTCGCACACACGATCCTCGACGAGGTGCTGGACAAGTCGCCACAGGTGAAGTGGGACGACATCGCGGGTTTGCACGTGGCCAAGCAGATTCTACAGGTATACGTAGCCTTTGATGCATGGAGAGCGATGTCGCGATACTCACAGAGCTCTTCATTTATTTGCCTTGGTTGACAGGAAGCTGTGATCTACCCGAGTCTACGTCCAGATCTCTTCACGGGACTGCTTGCGCCACCACGTGGAGTGCTGCTATTCGGACCTCCTGGAACAGGTGTTGTATGTTTTCTATGCAAATGAATAGCGAACAGACGACCAGGAACTCACAATACGAACATGTCTGCTGCTGCTACAGGGAAGACTTTGCTTGCCAAAGCCGTGGCGACCGAGTCGAACGCGACTTTTTTCAAGTGCGTAGGAGTTTTCATTGTTCTCTGTACTTCTGCTGAGTACTTACTCACGCTGTATCAACTCTTTGTGTTGGCTACTGAGAGCGTAGCATCTCGGCGTCCTCACTGACGTCCAAGTGGGTCGGTGAAGGTGAAAAGCTGGTGCGCACGCTCTTCGAGATCGCGCGCGAGCTGCAGCCGGCGGTGATTTTCCTCGATGAAATGGACGCGTTGTTATCAACGCGCTCGACGTCCGAGAACGACGCGAGCAGGCGGCTCAAGAACCAGGTACGCAGTCACCATTTCCAAGGTCTGAGTGAGGCGATGGGCTCCTTAGCATTGATTGAACGTGCTGGTGTCATTTTTCCAGTTCTTCATGGAGCTCGATGGCGCCGCGTCGTCACCGAATGACCGAATTCTCGTCATGGGGGCAACCAATTTGCCGCAAGAGCTGGACGAAGCGATCATTCGACGTCTTGAGAAGCGTATCTACGGTATATACTCTCTTTCTCGACATACCTATCATTGATTGAAACCTCAGCGTGTTTGCTCATTCTTATCGTTGCTCAGTGCCACTTCCCGACGAAGAGTCGAGGGAGATTTTACTGCGCCACCTGCTGAGCTCACAGAAGACTGCGATCTCCGCGCGAGACATGACGAAGATCGTCAAATCCACGGACGGGTACTCTGGTAGCGACCTCAAGGCGCTCTGTAAAGACGCAGCGATGGGACCGATCCGAGAACTCGGCGCGCGCATCACGCAGGTGAAGAGCGAGGACGTGCGCGGCATCAACGCGAGCGATTTCACGACGGCGATCGCGCGTGTGCGACCGAGCGTCTCGAGCGAGACGGTCAAGGCGCTGCTCGCGTGGAACGAGTTGTACGGTGTCTCGGCTGCTGGCAAGTGATTTGGTGTTTCCCGAGCGTGTTCAAACCAAAAAAACAAATGGTAAAATGACTGTGAACCATCATCAGCTGGGTTTTCATTTACCTCGTTTTGCTTTCGGTAGCCTGTAAGGTTGGGTTGCTCTAACGGTTGCCGCGAAGCAGCCTTTCGGAATCTTGGACGTCTCGTTCATTCTTTTCGCTCGTAGATCATCATGTACGACTCGGAAACGCCGATGAGCTGTGGCATCGTCTCCTGTACGTGGAGGTCCTGAATCTCGTACCACTGCTCCGTCGCCTACAGATTTCAATGTAATGACGCTTGCATGGTTAACACTTCCCTTCAGTTGCCCATGTAAACATACCGAGCGTTAACTTACTCTATTTTGGACGTGCACACGGTAGCTTCCTTCAGTCAGCGGGTTGGTCTTCAAAGCCGCCTCTTTCCCAGTGGTCACGGGGCTGTCGTGGACAATGTTGGAGATCAGGTTGTACCTGAAGAAGCATGAAACAAGAATCACATTTTTACAACCTCATTGCTCGAAAATGGTTTGTCTGGAAATAACAACAGCAGCAGCACGTACTTAGTCGAGGGAACGGTCACCTGAAGCACTTTGTTCACCAGGTCAGACTTCTCAAGACAGTCCTAAGATGATAAACAGCAGTAGATCATGTTAGTACTCGACTTCAGCAAATTTATATATTTGACAGAGAGAGAGAGAGAGAGAGAGAGAGAGACGGCTCGAACCTTGGATGTCACTTTGTGCTTGGTCAGGATGGCGCGCAAGTCCGAGATTGACCTGTAGTTTGTTCACGGCGTATAATTCGAAATCAACCACACAAGGCAGCAGTTAGCAACCCAATCACAATTGCTTTCACATCACACGCCAGTAAATATAGGAGACGCACATGTTCGCCAGCTCTTCCTCTGTCGGGATCGACTTGTCGAGGTTCAGGTACTCGCGGAGCTCAAGATTCTTCACGGGAAAATTAACGATCGTCGGGTTCTTCTCCGTGAAGAAGTTGTTGCGTGTGAAGCGCTTGACGTGGAAGATGATGTACGGCGGCAGTGACTCGATCTTGTACGTCTTCTTCAGGCGCTGCGAGCCTTGCAGGATGTGCTGCAAGGTAGCAACACATTTTATTGCAACAATTTTTGTTAGAGGATTATCGATATCGAGAAGGCGGAATTTCAAGCGCAAAGGCAAGTAGCAGCCCACTCACCGTAACATGCGTGCCGTCGTATTTCTCCAGCACCGTGAACAGAGGCACCTACAAGACAACCATTCAAATATCAAAGCGCGATTGATGAGTCAGCCATCAACATCAGCTAGTCAGTCGAACACCAAGCACCACGAACCTGAGGGATGATGTTCCCGCCCTGTGAGTCCTTGAACAGCGGCGTCGACGGCAGATCGAGTGACATGAGCAGGAAGGGCGACTTGGCTGTCGTGGTCTCTTTGCCACCCTCGACTGGGTTCGCGGTCTTGCTTTCGTCCACGGTCATCACTTCAATGAATCCCTGAAAGCACTTGTGGATGACGCTGCTGCCAGATTTGGACGACCCACCCAGACCCTGTTTAAGCATTTCAATCAGTGGGAGTATGTGAGTATCACGAATTTAACACCAACGTGTTCCTACAATCAGGAGAATGATGATAGAAACGTACGCGATGCAGCTCGTTGAGCAACCACGAGAGGAACTCGACGCTCTCGTTCTGCTTCCCCACGTGGAAGCGCTTCTTGCTGCTCACCGACACCTCCTGCACGAACTCGTGCGGACTGATCTGCTCATAAATACATACGCACATAGTAATGTTTGTCAGTGCATATACGGCGATACAAAATAAAATCGACAAATGGATGGATGACAATGGCGTATTACCGTGTTCTTGAAGTTGTGCGGACTCCACATCTTGCGCAGCAGCTCGCCGAAGCGGTGCACCAACTGGGACTTGGACTTGGTCACCTCGGGTGACGTCTGCAGAAAGAAGTCGCGCAGCGGCGGGATGTGTGCGAGCGCCTGCACAACCACGTTGATGTAGTCCGTGTTCTTTAGGTTGTTGAGCCCGATGAAGCCTGCGACACAAACGGACCCATAAGTTTAGTTTTGAGTACACATCCTCTATATAAAGAGCCACACACAAAGCGCATCATCACACACTACGCACCTGGCAGATACGAGACGCCGAATGCATCCTGCGCGAGGATGCGGTTCTGGTCGAGCTTGGCAACCTGCGCAGCCTCGAAGATCGGGCGCAGCGCGTTCTTGATGGGGCGTAGACACTGGTCCACGACCTCGTAGTTGTCTGGCAGGCAGTAGATGCGGTCGTTCTGCAGGTTGATGAACACGTGGTGCGCGCTCTGCACCGAGTGTGTGAATGCGTGCGTGGCCCGGCCGCGACCCTTGAAGTACTTGCCGCACACGAGGCACGCGTATACGTTCTGGTCTGAGAGCGAGATCGAGCACACTTTCTCGAAGTCAAAGTCCAGCATCTGGTGGTTGATCGTGTCCAGGTACGGGCACTTGCGGCGCTTGGCGTCGCCCTGCGACTGCTGCTGCTGCTGTGGCTGCTGGTCGTCGTCGCTGCTCACGCTCTCCTCCAAGCTGCGCTTCATGATGTCTCGCTCGTGGACGATAGTCTTGGTGGTGGCTTTCGTTGCTTTGGCACGAGGACTTGGTGGGTTGGGCATGTGTCTTGAGTAAAGTATGTCGCTTTTGAAATGTATGTTTGAATCAAAAACTGCGCTTTGCTATGGCTCCTTTTTGGTGTTTACAAAGTTTTACAAAATGCATATTTACTTAGCAAAAATATCACAATAGTGAGTAGCAACAAGCTTCTAATCCGGTAATCTAAATTAGTACTTTCAATGCAATATGACATTTGCTGGAGTGAAAGCGAAAGCATCGACTCGATGCACATTTTTCGGAGAGCCATCACATCCTACAGAAGAGCAAGCCAGCGAGACGCACAGCCTTGCGACCCCCTCGTCTCTGACTCGATTGCTTGCGCGAAGGAATATCGAGCTTTTGCTTGACTCAGCTGGCGAAGAACAAGAAGTGTGCGAATAAGAAGTGGAGAGTGGGAGAGCGAGCAAGCGAGCGCTGAGTGAGGTCAGGAGCGAAAGCCGCGCGATGGATGCATGTGAGTGATCTGCAGTGAACAAGGACGCTCGCACTCTACTGTCCTGCTTTTGATCAAACCACATCGCACGCGTTGGCGATGGCGATGGCTATGCCAACAAGCACGAGCGACTTGATCTTCGAAATCGCGCGGCGTCTCGTGTGGATGGATACCTCAGACATGATACCTCACATACGGATACCTTAGACGCCGCCGCACACATACAGACGCACAGGCAGCCGCTCACAGACTGTCTATCTCTCTACCGCCTGCCTTGTTTCCAAGCAGTTAGTTGCTAGTTAGCTGCAGTTACTTTCATGTTAGCTGAAGCCAGTTGCTGTTAATTACTAGGCTCAATTTGCGGTTAGTATCGGTTAGCTATATTAATCTCAAACGCTATACTCCTTCTTTTTGTCTATAATAGCCTTCATAATGATAAAATACATATATTTTATATAACTTTTCTGGATGAAACATCTTTTTACTTTCATACAAAATGTAAGTAATTATTATAAAGGGTGACCACTTTAAGTTGAAGTTGAAGTTGTCTAGCTTAAGAAAGATCCGTTCTTTAATTAGGGAGTGAATTGGTTTGTACATGCGACCTTGTTGTTATGTGACTACCCGATCTTTCTGTAAGTGAGCTCACAACAGCAACACTGACAACGGGCTCCTATTCTTCAGTCTTTGTACTAGTAGTTCAGATTTATTTGTACGAAGTGCCGTATAGCAAAATTGAGCCTAATAGCGACCCCTGTTTGCACCTTCCGTCCGTGTTCGCTATTGTTCGATATTGACGTTGGCAAACAAGTAAGTCCAGACATACGTTCTATTTGGAGCGCAATAGAAAGCTCAGGCTTTATTGGAGGCACGCCAGTCATCGAAAAAGAGAAAGAATCAAAAAAAATATGTGGAAAATAAAAATAAAATATCTCTTTTAGGGACGATCGCATACAGTATTCCATACACACACAGTTAATCGTCACATCAAAAGGCTATTTTTAGAGTTATCTCGCTTATCGTTCGATTATAAAAACGATGCGCGCGCGAGCTGTTACTCCTGCTCCTTCTGATGTCTCCCAAAATGGAAATCCGGTTTGTCGTCGTTGGCTCTGGCAGGTAACGACCAGCAAGCGCACAGCACGAGGCATGCGCGAGCGAGCGCCACTTGCTTTCTTTCTACCATTTCGCAACTTCCCTGCTCGCCCGGAGGAGAAAGCCATCGCTCCATTCATCACGGGACAACACGCCAGCAGCTCCCAGTATCCAGCTCCAGTCATCCGTAGCTCTTGGATGTCCGTATAGCTCTTCGACCTTCTCCCAGTATCTATCTACCACCACTCCCAAGCGACTCTAAACCACACACACACACATAACAACAACAACGAGAAGGATGGCAGACATAATGGACCACGCCACCACCGTCACAGACGATGCATCGCTGTCGATGCATCTCCAGCTGCAAATGCCCAACGAGCCCGTGAAGGAAGAGATGAGCGTGCGTGAGATGGAGATGCTCACGAGCGTGGCCAAGAGCATGACCGAGTCGCTGCTCGAGGCCACGGACCTGCTCGGCGGCATCCCGTGGTGCCTCGTGCACGAGAAGCACGGCATCTCACTCTTCCGCGCGGACGTGGGCAACAACGTGCCCTGCAATGTGCACGCCGTGTGCAAGGTCACGTGCGAGATCGAGGACGTGGCCGAGTCCATGATCACGAGCACAACCGAATCGTACACCAAGATGATGGAGCTGCTCTCGTCCGACTTCATCGAAGGGGCTGTGATCCAGAACATCGTCGAGCCGACCGAGCTCAACCCGCACCGGTACGTGGCACTCAAGTGGGCAGCTTTCAAGAGCTCGAGCAAGTTCACTAAGGACCGGGACTTCATCATTCTTGAGTACGTCGACATGATCGAGGACGACCAGGGCCAAAAGATCGCGTTCCGCATCATGGAGTCTGTGGACGTGCCCAAGGCGTCCAAGTACGCCGAGTCTCCCAAGTACACGCGCGACATCGTGCCGCTCATGGGCTTTATGTACCACACAACGAAGAAACAGGGCGAGCTGCGCATGACATACACGTGCAACTTTGACAACGGCGACTTGCCGGCGTGGGCGGCCAACTCAGCGATCCAGTCCCACGTGGAGAAGTGCATCAACGGGATCCTCAAGTACATCGAGACCTTCCGCGCGTCGAAGGAGACGATCGTGCTCCCGCAGCAAGTCATGCCCATGTGTGAGCAGGACCACTGCAAAGTCTGCGAGCGCAACTTCTGCGTGCTGCGTCGTCGGTACAACTGCCTCAAGTGTGGCGAGGTGATCTGTAGCAGCTGCAGCACGATGCGGTCCGCGCTCGTGCCGGACCACGGCGAGCGCCTGCTGCGCGTCTGCACGGCCTGCGTACTCGAGGTGCGTCGCACGTCGCGGTTCGCGACCGAGTCGCCGCACTCAGCTCCATCTTCGGCGCCATCGTCCTCAAGTGGTCAGGGTCAGGCCAGATCCCCTGTTTCACCGAGTGGCCAGCAGGGACCGATCGTGCGCACGCAGAGCTTCTCGACCGGCAAGCGCCGGTCTTACGACGACCTGCTCGAACCCGTGCGCAACCGCCTGATCGAGCACAAGACGTTTTCGTCGAGCCCGGAGATTGTGGAGATCCCCAAGGCGAGCTTCCCGCTGCGGTCGCTCAGCGACGGTTTCGTGATGCGCAAGGGTAACTTCTTCACGTCGAAGCGCCGCGGGAGTCCGGCGGACCTGGCCATCTCCATTGAGGCCTTCCGCCAGCATCAGATGCGCATGGGCGGCGGTGGTAGCAGCGACCAGGAGCTCGAGGACGGCGACCTCACGGATACCGAGGAGTCCATGCGCCAGTTTGAGTACTTCTCGTCGAACACCACGATGACCTCAACGTCGCCATCGGGTGGACTGCAACAGCAGCAGAGTGACTCCCCGGAGACCTCGAGCCCCACGGCAGCCCAGTCCCCCGTGCACACACCAAGACGCTCCCAGCGTCGTCAGCACCACAGTCAGCACCACTATGAGCGAGTGCACCCTGAGACGAGCCTGTTGTCGCCGTTGAACGCCACACAGCCACTTATCGAAGAAGGGATCCGTTCAAAGAAGCACAATGCATTTGAGAGCAAGATCAATGGGAACAATAATCAAAGTAGTGGGTACTCGTTCCCAACGATGAAGTCTGAGACGAAGGCCAAGCTCGACGCCGCGATCCAGCTCTCGCAGAACATCATCGACGACGCCGCGTACGCCAACAACCTCGCGCAGCACGCGCGCAAGCTCTCGCACCACCGCATCGTTGCGCTCCAGATGGAGCACGAGGTCATGGCACCTGTCAATAACAACCAGAACCAGTATCAGTACTACGAGCCGCAGCGCAACACGCGCCACCACGCGACAATCATGCAGTCCGCGTCCTTTGGCTCTACGCTCTACGACAGTGACGGATATGAGACGATGGACCAGCAGGTCGTGGTGCTCTCGCGCGCCATGGAGCAGGTCGGATTCTCTCATGACGCTGGTGCTCGTCACCAACAGCACCAGCAGATGAACCAGGGAGGAAATCAGCGCCGAGAGCGCTCGACACACCATCGCTCCTAGCTCAGCAGCAACAACATGGGCGATGGATCCACACCCAGCTACCGGTAGAGACGAGCGGGCTGGTGAACTGGATCATGTGGTGACGTAAAGAAGACCGCTCGGTGACGAGACGAGTGGAATGAAGCCAACCTCATCAGTCTCGAGTGCGTCGTCTGGCGGAGAGAAAGTGAGAGAGAGAGAGAGAATGGATGTGAGTTGTATCAGTAGCTACCTATTGGAGAGAAGCAAGCAAAGCATAATTAAATATATGAGCCTCGCGAGACCACCACACGGACGCAATGCAGTCAATCAATCGGTCGAGTTGCACACATATACCGGGGCGGCATCGCACGTTGAAGTTGAAGCTCACTGTTTCAATCGAAACGGCACGCGGGCCGCTGTCGTTAACGCTATCTTAAGCGCCCGCAAGCGCGCGCTCACACTTACTGCCATTGATACTTTTGCAGCTGCAATACTGTCGTCGTCACCTAAAAGCCACGAGCAAGTCAAAGACCGCTCTGCACCCTTCTGTCGTAAAAAAAATCGTGGTAGTGTTGCATTACGAAGAGCTCATCTCTGCCCATTCATCCATCCGCTGCTAGAGCTAACGCTTCTGGCTGCTGGGATCTCAAGAGAAGCTACTCTTTGCACATGGTGCACTTACTGCGGTTTGCCGTTGACCAGGCTCTTGGTGAAGTCCGGGAAACGGATGAACGGCGGGAACTCGTTGCCACCCTTGCCGTCCGTGTAGACGTCCTTGAAGGCTATGGCCTCGTCGGGGCGACCGGAAGCCTTGGCCTCCTTCGTGGCCTTAACCACCTCGGCGCGCACCTCCTTCTCGATCTCCTTGATCTCGTCGGCCGTCGCGAGGTTGTGCTCGAGGAGGCGCTTCTTCACGCTCTCGATAGGGTCGCGCGACGCGCGCATCTGCGAGATCTCGTCGCGGTTGCGGTACGTCACGCCAGGGTCGGACATCGAGTGACCGTGGTAGCGGTACGTACTCATCTCGACGTAGATTGGGCCGTTGCCCTTACCGCACCACTCCTTCAGGAAGCGTGTGCACTCGCGCACAGCAAGCACGTCGTTGCCATCGCACCAGACGCCCGGGATCTTGTTGCCCATGGTGTAGTAATCCGTGTTGGACGACGAGCGCTCGGCGGACGTGCCCATGCCGTAGTGGTTGTTCTCAATGCAGAAGATCGCTGGCAGCTTCCAGAGCGCGGCCATGTTGGCGGCCTCCCAGATCTGACCCTGGTTCGCAGCACCGTCGCCGTACATGGTGATCGCGCACGGCATGAGGCCCTCGCCCTTGTGGTTGTACTTGCTCGCGAACGCAAGACCGGCACCGACTGGCACCTGGGCACCGACGATACCCTGACCCCCGTAGAAGTTCTCCTTCTTGTTGTAGAAGTGCATGGAGCCACCCTTGCCGCTCACGGCGCCCGAGGACGTGCCGAAGAGCTCGCCAAGCACTTGCTTGACCGTGCCGCCACGCGCGAGCATGGTGCAGTGGTTGCGGTACGACGTGATCCACGAGTCCTTGCGGTCGAGCGCGGCCTCGACACCCGTGGCGACGGCCTCCTGGCCGTCGTACAGGTGGCAGAAGCCGCGGATCGTACGCGCCTTGTACTCGTTGTCGCATGTGATTTCCATGCGGCGCATGGTGTACATGAGGCGGTAGAAGCCCAGGAGCTCCTCACGGGTCGCGTACGCGTGGTCGTTCGGGCCTTCCTCGAGGTTGTGGAGCTTGAACGGCTGCGAAAAATCAAACTTGACGCTCTCGCTGGTGGCGGCGGTAGCGCTGAAGGCGCGCGAGGACGCGGCGACCTTGTGCGCGCGCGCAAAGGCAGCGGCGGACTGGCGCAGCATCTCTAATACGTACAGGTGACGGGGTGAGTGAGAGGGGGGAGGAGGTTCTTCTTCTTGTGGCGGCCGAGGAAGAACGAATTCTGCTTCGTCCAAAGGCGAGCGTGTGTGGTGGCCGAGGGTGCTTGGGGGGGAGGCGTAGAGAGTCAATCCGTCTAAGTGCGATTGTAGGTCATGACGTCATCTCATCATCAAAACGTCTGTACTATACAGATTTAATTTAATTACGGAATGCTATTACTTTATCGTATTAAAGCAATATTATATTTATTAAACACTGACAACACTTGTTTTGTATCTAATCCTACATCTATTGCAACCTCTAGCATTAAATTTAAAAGGATATTAGATATCCTTGTGCCGTTAGCTTCGCCTTGCCTAGTCGGAACTGGTTGTGAACGTTCTGCTTGGTTCAGCGTCGCAGCATCCAACGACCTGACTGCAGCTTGATTGAGCGCTTGTTCGTCAAGCATATGTCCATGACGACACCGCCATCGGCGTCTGTCGATCAGCATGGCTCCATTGTGTATGCATTTGCTCTAGTATGAAGAGCAGCAGCATACTGCATGCTGCGGACCAGCGTTTTGATGTGGGAAATCGCATGCAAAACAGCAGCATTTGTGTTTGAACGTGCACAGCATCGACAATCTATCATGCGACAGTCGCCATGACCCAACAAACGCGACCCGTCGAAAATGACAAAATATCTGCCATAGGTACTATATTATTGTATATGATTCATGTCATATATTTTTGTCAAATTGTCGAAAAGTCGTGTTTCCTGACCGTTTTGATGGCCGATTCTTGAAAGGGCACACGAAGCGGGAACACTTGCGTGCTACCGGTTGTATCGCACAAAACTGAGAGCTCAAATAATAAGCCAATCAGTCGAATCCTATAATTTGCGGATCTGCCCGCAATCCTAGATAAGCTACGAATGCTTGCGAGGGCATTACCGTCTCTGTGCTATCAAAACGTCGTCGGAACTATCAAGTCTTATATGTCAAAGCGCCGCCGTCAGAATCTCCGCTCGAATAGAGCTTGTCAAAAACAGTTCCGTGAACTCGTTTTTCGACCAATATGTCGAAAATATACTTGTGTCTGTGTCAATTGTATGATGCATTTTTGTCAAATAAACAAACCGACACAAAGGCAATGGACGCACTGTTGACCATGTCCTCGGCGGGCGGCGTGGTCGAGGTGGTGGGCGGCACGGTCGAGGTGGCAGACGTACGCATGGACGCGCTCTTCGCGGCCGCACTGCTCTTCGCGATCATCGTGGTCCCGCCGCTGCTGCGCGTGCGCATGATGTACACGGTCTGCTGGCTGCTCTTCACGACCGCCGGCCACGTGTTCCCCAAGTCCGAGGCCGTGCTGGGCATTGCCACCTCCATGGGCATCACGATCATGGTGGGCTGGTACACGCTGCGCATCTTCGACCGGTACGCGTTCACAGCAGTCATGAATGGCTGGCTGGGTGTCTGGGCGGGCTCGCCTGCGCTCGGTTTCCTGTGCCGCCTGGCCGACTTCATAATCCACCTGCTGCTGCCGATGCTGCTCATCTCGTGTTACCTGCCGCTCGTGCGTGTCTGGATGTGCATCCCCGCGCTAATGTGAGTACTGTTGCATTGCTTTATACGCGTGATACCATTCAAATAGCTAATAGTGTCGTTACGCTGCTTGTTTTTGCGTAGCTCGTCGCGTCTGTGGAGCCACGTCGTGGTGGGCGGCGGCATGTTCCCAAAGGCTGACCACGTCTACCGCTTCTCGCCACCTCGCTCGCAGCATTTCTGGAACGCAGCGTACAAGATGGAGCTCATGCTGAACCTCTTCGTCCCACTCTTCTGCGTCCTGGCGCACCAGGTGAGCAGCTACGGCAGTCTCGTCGATGACCTCCGCTAAACAGTGTGTCGTCACGTCACTCGCATGTTACATGGTTCATTACTTTGTATGTTTGTGTGTGAATCGGTTGGCTGGATAATGGAAACGATATCTGGGACCTCATATTATCTTCTTGTTATTGCGATGAAGCAGCGTTCATTCTGGGTGTACGTAGCCACGACGCTCGCTGGCGCCGTGCTCTTCAGTCTGCAGCTCGTGCGATCGCTCTCGCTGCCAAAGCTCCGCGCGAACGCCAAGAAGATCATGAGCAGGCTGCTCTCAAGTGGGGGTATCCAGCCGTCCGTGGTGCGTATTGAGCTGTACGGTTTTTCTGCCAGCCCTGCCAGGAAATATTCACGTGTGTCCATGAAAACAGGACTTTGTGGTGCGCGACGACTCGTTCTGGCTCGACTGGATGAGCGACGGGCTCGTGGCGATCGGCGAGTCATACGTGGGAGGGCTTTGGGCCGTGAACACGTCGAAGAGCCTGGACGAAGTGATCGCGGCGCTCATGACGATCCCCATGGAGGCGCGGCAGGAGATGTACCGCTCGTGGAGTGCGCGCTTCGTTGCGTTAGCCGCGCGCCTGTTCAACTACGCCCCATCGTCTGTTGGGCTCATCGTCGGCGCGGCCTCGGAGCAGTTCGATCTGTGCCCCAAATTCCGACGGGACTACATGGACAAGTACCTGCACCAGGGCTTCGGACTGTGGGGCGAAGGCGTCTCGAACATTGAGGTTTGTACCCTACTTGGTCAATTCGGTTACTGTGTTTGATGTGTATATACTCATATAGATATCCACTTTGCCACATGAACCAAACAGGAAGCACAAGCTCGGAAGATTGCAAGCATTGACGAGAAGCTCCAGCTGGAGGTATGTGAATGGAATCATATGACAGACCTTCAAATTTGAGGAGATGACGCTAACCGTGCCGATTTGTCTTTACCTGACTTGCTGCGTTGCTAGGCGGGCCACTGTGTTCTGGACCTGAACATTGGCTCTTGGGGCGGCGTCGGCTGCTACCTCGCGGAAAAGCACGACGACATCACAGTCGTCTCGGTACTCTCGTCGATCCAGGAGTTCGTGCACGCCAAGAAGTTTGCGCGCGAGCTGGGCGTCTTTGACCAGATGGAGTTCATCCTCGCCGACACACCTGAGAAGGTGCGGAGTTGAGTGCCTGGGCTTGCTTGCTCAGAATCTTGTATCGTCTAATGTTGTGGCCGTCGTGCTTGCATGTAGCTCCTGACAACGTTAAGCGGCTTCCGGGCGTCCAATTTTGATCGCATTGTCTGCAGCGGCGTAATAGAGGCTCTGCTGGACGCGCAGAAGCTGCGCTTCCTGCGCACGATCAAGCGCATCCAAAAGGCGCACGCCGTGATGGTGCTTGAGTTCATCGCATGCTCAGCCGCACGCACGTCGACTCACGGCTGGAACAACAAGTACGTCAATAGCTCGTTCCCGTGCTACCCCGTGACGCTCAATCACTTCCGCATGCTCATGAGCGAGTGCGCGTTCACGACCCACGAGATCGCCGCGTACTCGCAACACTACGAGCACACGTTCCTGGACTGGCACCGCCGCTTCCAGGCGCGCTGGAACGAGGACGATGAGAGTCAGCAGCGCGAGCAGCAGCGTCAACGCCAGCTTCAGGGTCGGCGGCTGGGACGCCTGAGCTCTGGTAGCGGCTCGGTCGACTCGGAGACCATCCGCGCGCTCGACCGCACGCTCCCCGAATCGTTCAAGCGCACGTGGGAGTTCTATCTGCTGCACTCGGCCGCGTGCTTCCGTGCGCAGGCGCTTCAGGTATTCCAGGTGCAAATGTCGTAGAGCATGATTGGTAATGTAGCTAGATGAAACAGAAGTACATTGACTTTGTTGGTTGACCACGGCAGTGCGGTGAACGTTTGTTTGTTCAGTCTGATATGATGAAGTCAAGAGAGGTGACCACCTGCGCTTCCGGGCTTTGCAGTGGTTGAACTGCTTAGGGTAAGTCTCTGTGGGCTTGCAAATGCCCTGGCCGACCGGATCGGGCCAAAAGAAGACGACTTCGACGACGCCTGTCGACGGTCTCATGCTCGTCATCCCGGCGTTTTGGAATGTATTTTGACCTATTTTGTTTTCTCATCAAATATTCATACTATAAATACTGAATAAAAGATAAAATGTGGTATTTTTGACGGAGTCATGGTGCCTGCGCTGGCGTCGCCGCAATAGGTTTTGAATCGACATCGAATCATGGCGGCTCCAACCAGCACCAGCAGCACTAGCGCCGCCGCTGCTGTTGATACGAGCGGCTGGGAGAAGTTCGTGGACGACGACACAAAGACGCCCTATTACCACAACAAGCGCACAGGCGAGTCGTCATGGGAGGTGCCCGAGGGCTTCGTCGAGGAGGTAAGCGATGACGAGAAGGACGCCAGCAAGCTGCCACCAAAGTGGTGCAAGTTCGTGGACGAAGGCACGGGGGCGCCATATTTTTACGACGAAGCCAACGAGGTGACGCAGTGGGAAGAGCCCGAGGGCTTTGTCGAGGGTGCATCAGGTGGGGTATACGCTGTATATCGATATAACTAGCGTACATCTGCTGTAGGCTGGCTCGTTGTCGTTGACTCGTCATTGTTCATTTGAATGCTGCAGCCGATGAGAGTGCAGACGATGAAGCTGCAGACGAAGACTCGGAGGACGAAGAGCGAGCACCCGTGCGAGAGGCGTCCGTACAGGCGGAGCCACATACCAACCAGCAGCAACAAGATGAGAAGCCGACATCGAACAACAGTGCTGGCGACAAGGCTGACGATCAGGCTGCTGCTTCGATCATGCCAGTCGCTCCAGATACGACGACCGCTGAACACAGCAAGACTGCACTTGAGCCCTCCGCTAATGTTGAGGTGAAGTGGGTGAAGCACATCGACCGCGCAAGTGGGAAGCCGTACTACCACGACACCATTAGCAACAGGACGCAGTGGGAGGAGCCCGCCGGCTTTGAGGACTCGGCTCCGCTCATGTCAGCCGCCGCTGCAGAGTACCAAGCGCATCTGAACCGCGTGCGCACGGAGCGCCTGACGCGTGTGACGCAGCAAGTGCTGGACCCGACGGGCAGTCTGGGCCGCCTGAACGCACTTCTCAGTGGGATCAGTCCAACTGCTGATGACGCTGGTGAAGCAGAGCAGGACAGCGAAGTCAATGGTGCACCTGGACCAGTTGCGAATTCAAAAGCCGAGTGGCAGCAGCACGTGGATCCACACACGCAGCGCTTCTACTACCACAACGTCGTAACGGGCGAGACGCAATGGCAGAAGCCGGACGCACCTGTCGTCTCGGGGGTGAGTCTTCCAGTGTTAGTAATCGTTGATGTCTGTGTGAGCCTGACCCTGACACACTACTATTCGTATGTGTGTGTAGCTGGCGGACTGGGTCCCACCGGAGGTCTCGGACCCGGCGCAGGATGCAACGAGCCGCAAGACCGTATCGGGAGTCAACTATGCGGCGCGCGCCAAGTTTAACCGGCTCACGGGCAAGTACGAACAGTTTGGCGGCGACGAGTACTGGCAGACGCAGGGCACGGCACCCGACCGCGCGGGGCGCCAGATGAGCCACTTCTTTAACATGACGGACCTGGAGAAGAACCGCGAGGAGGCCAAGGTGCTGAAGGAGAAGCTCAAGCGCAAAAACATCGACTGGAAGAAGGTGGCGGCCGAGAAGAAGGCAAAGAAGCAGAAGCAGAAGAACGAGTGGATGTTCCAGGACTAACGCTGAGATAAGGTTCGCCCGGTCTAAGGCTGCCTGGGTCTCTGTTCTTTTTAACTTAATAGAGCGTGCGTGAAAAACGGGAAAAATGACTGGTGGAGAGTGAGTTTGAGTATTGAAGAGCTACTCGACGACGTACTCCTCTTCGTCCTCCTCGTTGTCGCTGTAGCGCTGAGCGGGGGCCGAGTGGGACTGCGTCCACTGCTGAGGGCCGTTGTTGCTGTTGTTGGTATGAGAAACGAGATGTAAGACGTGTCAGCGAATAGATAGTGCATGCTATCGTATCGAAGAGAGGGATGCAGACGCACCGGCGGGCGATGAGCACCTCCATTTCAACGTCGCGCTCGAGGTTGCTGAACGAGAGCTTCTGCGGACAGCCTGCCAGGAATGCAATAGAAAAGCGAGCAGGTCAGATAAAACTAACGATAGGCGGCTGTGTTGAGGGAGGGAAGAGAACGACTCGTGCTTGTGTGGTAACAGTCGCGGGACGTTACCTGCGACTGGGCACTTCTTGCTGCGCTGGAGATGCGAGCGGATACCCGCCTCCGAGTACGTGTGGCTGCAACTTGGGCTGTTGTAAATGTGTGGCGACACCAGGCGTAACGATAGCGTGTTAGCATCACATCATATTACGCGTACATACACAGAGAGGAGGTATGCAAGCAAGCGATACGTACTTGCGCAGCGGTTTCTTCATCTCGAGCTGGGTCACGGGGCAGGTCAGGCTGCGCGAGCTCTCGCTCTGCTGGAAAACCACCTCTTCATCGCCGTCCTGCTCCAGCTCAATCTGCCATTTGTATCGCACAACAGCAATAGCAATAGATACGCACGTCAATACACAGTCAGCAAGCATAACACGCAAACGCCCCGCAGACGACAAATGACGTACGCCAGCTCGCTCGCAGAAGCGCTTGTAGAACTCATGCTTGGAGGCGTTAAGCTTTGGTTCCACGAGACTCTCGTCAATCATCTTCTCGATCTTGTTCGGATCGATCTCACCGCTCTCGATCAGGGACTCCATCTTCTCGAGCGTCTGCTTGTAGCGCGCGATTTGTGCCTCGAGCACCGCGAACTCCTTCGTGGTCTCCTCGAGCGCGCCGAGGTGGTCCTGGTCGTCAAAATCCTTGAGCATCGCCGCGTTGTTGCAGATCGAGTCCATGCCCTCGATCGTGTACTTGAGCACCTCGAAGCTCTGCTTCTTGGCGGCGTAGAGCGCCATCTTGAGCGCGCCGGGCATCGCGCGCTTGATGTTCGCCTCCAGGTCGTCGTCCATTCTTGCAGCTGCTGCTTTGAAGGTGCTGGTGGCGTTTGGTGATGTGCCAGATTGGCGCCAAAACCGCATGTGTCAGAAATGCTGTCAATTACATACTAATATACTGTTTAGGAAAACAATTTCTGCGCGCTAGGAGCAACTGTTCAAAATATGTGTCAGATAGATTCCATCCTCCACACATTTGGAAATGTGTTTCCATTTTTCCATTTAGAAATTAATATAATCAATAGAATTACGTTACCAGCAGGATATGATACAGTGGGCTTAGCTGCGTGTCATGTTTCTCACTTGGCATACAATTGTCTGCATAGAATGTAAAAATACTGTAATAAAGAGGTAAATTGTTTATTTAACGGGCGACTAACAACCTTCCCCAGAAATGAATATCGTTGATGACTTTGGAGCAAAAAGCTCCCAAAGTCAAAGAAGCAGCGAAAGATGGCGTTCGATGCTGCGGGCGCGTCCAGCCTCGAGCAGTTCACGCTGCTCGCCAAGAACGCGCGCGGCCGTGCGTGCGTGGCACTTGTGCAGCAAGTGCTCACGAACAAGAAGCTGTTCGTCTTCCGAGAGCTTCTCGACATGCCGAACGTCGAGGCGCTGCAGAACACGGAGAACCAGGGGTACTACGAGCTGCTGCGGATCTTCTGCTTCGGCACCTACAGCGACTACCTTGGTATGCCGATTACCTGCTGTCTGTATCTATGTGTGCTGATATTGCAGATCTCATGTATCTTTACTCGTTTGCTGTCTGTGTGTCGGCTGCAGCACGAAAGGAGGAGCTGCCCGCGCTAACCCCGCAGCAGGTCCAGAAGCTTCGGAAGCTCACGGTCGTGAGCCTTGCGCATCAATACAAGGTATGTGTCGTCACGTGACGATATTACCAAGCATCTACGTACGTTTGCGTGGAGTCTGACTGCTGGTGTTATGCTTCCTTTGTGATGTTGCAGCTCGTGCCGTACGATGTGCTGATGGAGGGGCTGGATGTACCCACTGTGCGCGAGTTGGAGGACATCCTGATCGAAACTATTTACTCGGTACGTGGAGCTGTGCTAACCTTGCCCAACGATTTCAAATACATGCTTAAGCGACTGACCAATTGTCATTCATTGATGCTGCAGGGTCTCGTGCAAGGCAAGTTGGACCAGAAGTCGCGCGCGTTCGTCGTCAAGTACGCGGTTGGACGCGACACGCAGAACGAAGACATTGACAGCATGATCGCGAAGCTCACCAGCTGGTACGTAAGATTATAAGACCATCCTGGTGCTGCTCAGTATCTAATATCACCTTGTTATTCTCAGGAAAACCGAGTCGGCCACGATTTGCACCAAGATCAACGACATCCTCATGTACGCCTCGCACTCTGGAAATGGCTTTTCTAGTAGTTTCTCATTTGCATTTCCTTTATTTGCTGCTGAAAGTCACGCTGAGAACCTGGCGGAGAGCGAGAAGGCGCGCGACGAGTCGATCCGCAACAAGATCGCGTCGCGCGCGAACAGCGACCGCGGGAAGCTCTACCCGGCCGGAGCGCCGGGTTTCCGCCAGAATGACGACTTTGGCATGTTCCCCGAGTCAAGCTACAGTGCCAGCTCTCGTCGTGGGTGCGTTTGTGTTTGTGTTAGAGATTTTGTTTTATTAGCTCTGAGAGGAATATCTGACACACTGTAATTCTTTGCTCGCGCTTTGCAGCCCTCCTGGTGCCAAGCAGCGTATGCACAGCATGGGTCGCAAGGGCCGCAACTAACGCTAATGGTACGATCGGCGGAGCTCCATCCAAGCGAGGAGGGAGACGCATAGTGCTGGAGCTGGGTAATGCATTGCTGCCAGCTCGAATAATAATTGATCGATGAATTGTCGTTTTCTTCAATATTTCGCTTGTTTTTCTCGCAAGAAAGGTCGCCCGCGAAAACTCGTGAATTCATTTTGTGTGGAGTTTTCCAGCTCAAAAATATTTGGATTTTCGAGCAAACAAACAAAATTACTGCGTTAAAAAGCCAAGAGTTTTTTTTTTGCATGCGTCGCTCATTTGTTTGGTCGGTGGGCAGTTGGCCACATGAACGGCATCGGCAGCAGCTCCAGCAGCTCCAGCAGCCACGGCAAGAGCCATCATGCACGCAAGAAGAAGCAGCAGCCGCACGGCGCCTTCAATGGCGTAAAGCGCCGCGGCTCCTTCGACTCTAATGGTGGCAGCTCAGGTTTCAAGAAGCGTGACAACAACAACGGGAAGACTAAGACTAAGACCAAGACCTTTAGTGCTGCAATCAATGGCCACCGCATGAGCTCAACAAGCAGCACCGCCACGACGAACAAGAAGTTCCTACCGGAGATCCAGCGCACGCGGCAGAAACTGCCGATCTTTGTGCACCGACAGAAGATCATTGACACACTACAGATGCACCAGGTCGTGATCCTCGTGGGCGAGACCGGCAGCGGCAAGACGACGCAGATCCCGCAGTACATCTTCGAGAACAACAACAACGAGCGCATCGCGATCACGCAGCCGCGTCGCGTGGCCGCGATCACAGTCGCGCAGCGCGTATGTCAGGAGGTGGGTAAGGGCACGATCGGGGACACTGTGGGTTACTGCGTGCGGTTCGACGACACGACCACGAAGAGCACGAAGCTTAAGTTCATGACGGACGGCATGCTCGTGCGCGAGGCACTGCTCTCGCCCACGCTCGAGCGCTACTCGGTGATCGTACTGGACGAGGCCCACGAGCGCACGTTGCAGACCGACATCCTTTTCGGCGTCGTGAAGCAGGCCATGCGCAAGCGCAAGGACCTCAAGGTCGTGGTCATGTCGGCCACGCTCGACGTCGGGCTCTTCCAGCGGTTCTTTGCCGAGAGCGAGCCTGCGATCATCCAGATCCCGGGTCGTCAGTTCAACGTCGACGTGTTCTACACCATGAAGACCCAGCCGGACTACTTGGACTCCGCGCTCGTGGCCGTGCTGCAGATCCACATGGACGAACGCGAGCACAACGGCAGCATTCTCGTCTTCCTCACAGGCCAGGAGGACATTGAGACGCTCGAGACGCTGCTGGAAGAGTACGCTCGTACCTTACCAGCCGAGGCACTCAAGCTCATGGTATGCCCGATCTTCGCCGCCATGCCGCGCGAACAGCAGATGCAGGTCTTTGAGCCAGCACCGGCGGGTGTGCGCAAGGTGATCTTGGCTACCAACATCGCCGAGACGAGTATCACGATTAACGGCATCCGCTTCGTCGTGGACACGGGCCTTGTGAAGCAGCGCTCGTTCGTGGCCAAGAGTGGCATGGAGATGCTGCTCACAGAGCCCGTGTCCAAAGCGCAGGCGTGGCAGCGCACGGGTCGCGCGGGTCGTGAAGCCCCTGGTGTGTGCTACCGTTTGTTCCCTGAAGAAACCTTCGAGCAGCTCGCGGAGCGAGCGATCCCAGACATCCAGCGCGTGAGCTTGGAGGTTGTGGTGCTGCAGCTCAAGACCATGGGCATCGACGATATCCTGGGTTTCGATTTTATCGAGAAACCCAAGACGGCGTCACTCGTCAAGGCCATGGAGAAACTCTATGCGCTGGGGGCTTTCGACACCACGGGCAAGCTCACAGAGCGCGGGCGGCAGATGGCTGGCTTGCCGGTCGAGCCCATGTACGCGGTGATGCTGCTCAAGGCCACGGAGCTCAACTGCGCCGAGGAGGCGCTGAGCGTCGTGTCGATGCTCTCGGTTGAGTCGATTTTCTTCTCGCCGCGCGACAAGAAGGCCCAGGCGGCGCAGTCGCGCGCCAAGTTCCAGGCCTACGAAGGTGACCAGATCACACTGCTCAACATCTTCAACGGCTACGTGCAGGGCAACGTGAAGCAGCGTGCCAAGTGGTGCCACGACCACTTCATCAACTATCGCGCCATGCAGCGCGTGGAGAGTGTGCGCGCGCAGCTCAAGGGCTATCTGGAGAAGCTCGATTTGCCCATCGAGTCGAGTTTCCCGGACATTGATCCATTGCGCAAGAGCATCGTCGCGGGGTTTTTCTTGAACACGGCGATGCGGTCGCTCGCGGATGGCAGCGGCGGCGCCAAGACCGCGTTCAAGACCATGTGCGGCCGCTCGGAGATCGTGAAGGTGCACCCGTCGTCGTCGCTGTTCATGCGCAACCCACCGCCCAAGTGGGTCGTGTTCAACGAGCTCGTGTTCACGAGCAAGCACTACATCCGCTCGGTCGTGATCATCGAGAAGGAGTGGCTGCTGGAGCTCGCGCCGGCGTTTTTCAAGAAGCTCTCGGCGGTGTCCGGTAGTGCGCCGTAGTGGGCAACATGGACAGGTAGGTAGAAAAGAGAGCAGGACGTACATAGTGGTAAATGAATAGAATGCATGGAGAACTCTGGACTGGCAGCGCGCGTGTTGCATGAGGTGATTGCATTGCATGAAGAGCTCATTGTGATACATGACGCATGAAAGGCGACTAGATGTATGTGGTGGACACCATTTCGGGCTTTATTTTAGGATTCCTGCCGAAACTCACGGCGCCACCAACCGTAATCTTGATTTTTGTATGGAGAATTTCACTTCGACATCTTATACACCTAGCCATTGTAAATTTATATTCGTTAGATCAAATTTTTCGTTGATAGAGGTATATAATAACAGTATAAAACCAAGATTTGACATTCAAATTTGATAACTTGTGGCAGTGCATTCAAAAAAAGAGAATACCATGTCTGGCAGGCTCCGCTGTCGTCGTGTACGCCAATCGATTGGGCTCATGTGTGCCAAGCGAAATCCGCGAGCCCGGCGCCGTCAAAACCTTCAGTACCTCGCTCGTTCAATTCAACCGACTGGTACGTGCATGTGACCCGCCTTCCGCGCGCTCCTGTGTCTGCGTTTGTAGCTATCTGTCTGCTGTCGCGCCTGCCTGCGTGGCGCATGCACAAGCGCGTGCCTGCTCCCGCACGAGCGTCCGCCTGGGTCCTCGCGCATGTCCTGGAAGAGGGAGAGAAGCAGGAGGCGAAGAGTGAGGAGAGCAATGCTGCAGATGGGTGATACAGGCAGCAGCGGTGAAGCGGCGCCGAGTAGCCAGCATGGCATAAGCAGCGAGTCGAGTCCGCATCATTTCAGCCGACAATTGCCCGAAGGCGCGCGCGCATTTGAAAGTGGAGCGTCTTCGGCAGCAGAAGTGCAGTTCCTGTAGATGCAGCTCATCAACACCATCAGCGAAAGCGAGTCGGACCAGCTCTTCACAGCGCGTGTATCCTGCTCTTCTTCGCCTCCTCACTCTCTCCTGTTCTCCTGACGCGCTCGTGTGACTCCACGAATGGCCGTGACAGCAGCACGACAGCTCCGACAGAATCAACAACAGATCGAACAAAAGGCCGATCGCTGACGATGCTCTCTCTATCTATCTATTGTGATGCTATTCGTGCAGAACTTTATTCAAAATGGTCGCTTCTTCTGGTCAGCCAACTCGCCTCTACGTGAAGGGTGTCTTCGTGGGTTACAAGAGGTGCGTCCGCATTGATCACTCCTTTCATAGCTTCTTCGTATTTACTGAGCCCCCGTCGCTAACAACTGTCCGCATTGTCTGCATTAATTCACTGCAGAGGTCTTCGTAACCAGACCTCGCACACGTCGCTCATCAAGATCCAGGGCCTCCAGGACAAGAAGGATGTGGACTTCTACCTCGGTAAGAAGATCGCGTACATCTACAAGGGCAAGAACTTGAAGAACAACTCCAAGTTCCGCGTCATCTGGGGCAAGGTCATGCGCGCGCACGGCAACAACGGCCTCGTCCGTGCCAAGTTCGCCAAGAACCTCCCGGCTGAGGCCATCTCCTCGGGCGTCCGCGTCATGCTCTACCCGAGCCGTGTTTAAATTCGCCGCAACTGTGGACCAACTGATAGTTGCGCGGTTTAGGAATTGAGACTTGATTTGAGGAACACGAAGAGGGGTAATGACGAGTTACTGTTTTCCGGAAAAAAAGAAACGAGTTCACCATTCGTCAGTTATCTTCGTCTTGTATTGTTGCTCACCGCTGTACAGGCGCAACTTCATGCATGCCTCCGTTCACATCGAGTGGCTTATCACCTACATGTGCGTGCGTCCACCACGGCTGCTCTATTTCAGCAGACTCGTGCGGGTGCACTGATCTACCACAGGCGTTCTTGATCTCGCTTCATCGCCTTTCGTGGCTCCATCATGCTGCTTTACGAAGCGTCAAGGGGTGTCATATTTTCTGTGCGCTCGGAAGTTCACACGCAGTCACCATTGTGTTGGTTTCTCAATCCAAATCGCCAGGCGAGCATTCGTGGGCGCCATCAAGCTGTCCGTGCGTCTCTACCACTTTCGAGCCTACATTTATTCACTCTTTCGGGACTTATCACGAGCTCTCGCCACTGTCGCTCTGGCTGTAGACAGAGACAGCGGGACTTACTCCACCCGAGAAGTCCGAGTCGCTCGCAGACTCGGTATTGCTCTGCTCGTCGTCGATGACTTCGACCTTCTTCCGGCCGAGTGAGATG
>JAADWP010000119.1:0-43725 GCA_023336215.1 Globisporangium iwayamae | reverse complement strand
TGACCAAAATCGGGTGACATTGTAAAATGAAAATTTACTAGCAGATTTGAAAGGGTTTACTGTATTTCAACCAACCAGAAAGCTCGATTGAGATATAATACTATTTCAGCCAATCAAGTACTAGCCAAAAATGTCTCATAAGCTAAAAAAGTCAAAAACGCCTACATTTGGAGTAAAAAAAAAATTATGGAGCTTTTTAAGATGAGGACGAGAAAAAAAAACTTCCTGCAAACGAAGAGCTACTTTTTTTGCTTCTTGACTTTCGCAAGTATGACAAAAAAATGGATCCATAGCAGCTGTAAAGTACTTTTTTATTTTTATTTTGATCAAGTCAAACAGCTGGGTTGGTTTTTCGCATACTTTCATCAAGTCAAACCGCACTTCGCTGTTGTTTGGCTAGGAAAGGACCGAAATCGCGCGCGCGTTCGTAACAAAAGCGCATTTCCGAGCGAACCAGGAAGGAAGAGAAGCGGAGGAGCGCGTGCTAGTGAGCCGAGCGACCAGCAGACTCCCACACGTCTCTCATCCACACCCAGCATTACTAGCACACAGACAGACAGATAGACAGACAGCAGTCCTCATGTCGTTCGGGGGATTTGGATCGACCAGCGGCGGCGGCGCTGCGGGCGGCTTCGGAGGGTTTGGCACAGCGGCGCAACCGGCGGCGGCGTCCCCATTTGGCGGCGGCGGTGCAACGTCCGCGTTCGGCGCAGCGCCGTCGGCATTCGGCGCAGCGCCAAGTGGGCAAACTAGCGCTTTTGGTGCGCCCAAGCCTGCGGCCACGGGCTTCGGGGGCTTCGGCTCGACGGCGACCACTGGCGGCGGTATGTTCGGTGGGGCCCAACCGGCGTCCAGCGGCTTTGGAGCTTCGACCACGGGGTCGCTCTTCGGCGGAGGCGGCACGACTGGCGGCTTCGGCGCGGCCGCGTCCCCCAGCACAGGCTTTGGCGCCCCGGCCACGTCCGGTGGCTTTGGTTCGGGCGCATCGGCGTTCGGTGGTGGCAGCACGTTTGGCGCCCCAGCGGCGGGTACAACGTCTGCGTTCGGCAGCACAGCCGCGGCGTCGCCCTTTGGCCCCAAGCCAACGGCGAGCGCGAGTCCGTTTGGCTCCACGAGCGTCTTTGGCGGCGCGACGAACCCGTCGACGACGTCGGCCTTCGGAGGCGGCGCTACAGGCGGCTTCGGCAGCGGCGCGTCGGCCTTCGGAACTCCGGCACCTGCGGCTTCGACTGGTGGTATGTTCGGCAGTGCGGGTGGGTTTGGCTCGACCGCGAAGAGCCCGTTCGGCAGCACGGCGACGACCACGAGCGCGTTCGGCGCACCTGCGACCAGCGGATTTGGCGCAGCACCGTCAGCATTTGGTGCGGTACCGAGCGCAATGGGTGGCGCGCCACAGGTCGGCACGGGCAACCCGCCGTACCAGCGGATGCACGAGGCCGAACCGTCGGGCACGGGCACCGGTAACTACGTCTCGATCTCCAAGATGGCGGCGTACTCGCACAAGTCGACTGAAGAGCTCCGCTACGAAGACTACCTCAAACGCACAGACCCAGCAGCGGCCCAGGCGGCCGCAGCGCTGAACCCTCCGTCCGCTACCGCCACGAGCGTCACTGGTACTGGCGCCTTTGGCTCGACGCCGAGTGCGTTTGGAGCGCAGCCAGCGACGTCTTCTGGATTTGGCGCGACGTCCGCATTCGGCGCGGCGCCGTCAGCGTTTGGAACGACGACCAGCAGTGGGTTTGGTGCAGCACCGGCCACTAGCTCGGCCTTTGGTGCCACGAGCACAGGGCAGACCAGCAGCTTCGGCGGCTTTGGCGCACAGCCAGCGACCGGAGCGGCAGGCGGCAGCGGTTTCTTCGGCAGCGCTGCTCGTACGACCTCGGGCTTTGGTACCCCGGCCACGGGCCAGACGAGCGCGTTTGGAGCGCCAGCGACCAGCGCCTTTGGTACGACGACCGCTGCGCCAGCGTCGGGATTCGGATCCACTGGCGGCTTCGGTAGCTCGTTCGGCACGACGTCGACCCCGCAGCAGCAGTCCAGTGGCTTTGGCAGTTTTGGGGCCACGAGTGCTCCTGCGGCTGGCGGATTCGGTAACACGTCTGCGTTCGGAAAACCCGCGACGTCCAGCGGCTTCGGAGGATTTGGAAGCACTCCTGCGGCGGCGCCAGCTACGAGCTCATTCTCAGGATTTGGTGCGCAACAGCAGCCAGCCGCCAGCACGTCTCTGTTCGGCAGCACCACAACTGGAGTTCCAGCCGGCGGATCATCGTTCTCATTTGGCGGAGCGGGCGCGAAGTCTGCGTCAAGTGGCTTTGGCTTCGGCGGCACCAGCACCAGCGGCGGGTTCGGAACCTCTACGGGCGGCGCATTTGGCTCGACGACCACTGGTACCAGCGCGTTTGGCGCCACGTCGCAGCCACAATCATCGTCTCTCTTCGGCTCTACTGGTACGTCGGGCGGTGGCTTTGGTGGTTTTGGCAGCACAGCTGCTCCAGCTACCGGCACTTCGAGCTTGTTTGGCTCCATGAAGCCTCCTGGTAGCACCAGTATGTTTGGATCCACGGGTGCGTCGACCTCTGGGAGCCTCTTCGGCTCCGCTCCATCTGGCTCGAGCTCTCTATTTGGCGGTGGTGCTGGCACTACGACCGGAGGGAGCTCTGGCTTCAACCTTGGTGGCAGCAGTTTCGGAAACCCTAACACTGGAGGCTTTGGGGGGTTTGGCTCCACTGGAGTGGCCTCTTCCGGACCACAACTTGGCTTCGGATCAGCTCAGCAGCCTCAAGCGCAGGCCGCTCCTGCCCAGCCGCAGAACCTGGTTGCAGCTCCTGATGTGAACCCGTACGGTGCGGGTTCGTTCGGCGCGGGTCTCGTGGAGCAAAACGTGAATGCTGCGCTGGGTCTGCAGACTATCAAGACGGGATCGAGTGCGTCACGGTTGAGCTCGTTCACGGACGACATTGGTCTCCCACGCGGTCCTATGGAGTCTCCGTTGTCGACTCGCCGACAGTTGGTGACCGGCCGCTCGTCGGTTCCAGTGTCGTTCATTCGAGGCACGTTCAAGGGATCGAAGAGCCGCTATTCGTCGTTTTCCTCCGGGTCGCTTGTCTCTGGCAGCTCAGGTGCTTTGCGCTCGGGCTCCGACGCTGGTGTCGCCGCTAACCAAGACGACGAGTTCAAGTTCTCGTCGTCGCTGTTCCGCAACTCGGTCGCGAAGAAGCTGGTGATCGACAAGTCCGAGCAAAACCGCACCGAGTCGTCGGGTCTTCGTGGAAACAGCTCGAGAGCGTCTGTGATCCCTTGCGGTGACGACGACGAGAGAGCCGACGATGTCTCGATCCGCAGCCGACCACTCAAGCCGGACTTTGACGGCAACTATCCCGTATTGTTCCGCAACCTGACGAACCGCAAGTCGTTCACGTTGCGCCTCCATGGCCAGAGCACGATCAAAAGCGCACGCAACGAAGTCAAACACTTGCTGCACGCGTCGAACTCGTCTGTTGCTGCGGTGGGCGACATCGAACTGGTCTGGAAGGGCCGCATCGTCCAGGACTCGCTCACTGTGGAAGACCTGCGTCTCAAGGAAGGCGACATGGTCGACGTTGTCGTGATCGAAGACCACAGTCAAGAAGAAACGAAGACTGACGAGGAATCGTCGTCGTCGTACTCGATGATGTCGAAGAAGAAGCACGACACGAACGATGACGCGTCCAAGGCCGGCAAACGCTTTATGACCTATGATGAATTCCTGGCGTCCGCGATCCGTGAAGAGGAAGACGGCGAAGCGCTGCAGGATGCGAGAAACCGAGCACCGTCGTCCTCGTCGTGCCCGATCCTGAAGAACGAGAACTACTTCACGCGTCCGTCGTACGACCGTCTCCAGCGAATGACCGACCGAGAGCTGTCGGAGGTCGACGGCTTCACCGTTGGCTGCAAGGGTCTGGGGTCTGTGGAGTGGATCGGCAAGACGGACGTCCGTCACCTGAACCTGGACGAGCTTGTGTTTTTCGAGAAGAAGGAGGTCATTGTGTACAAGGACGACGACCACAAGCACGCTCTCGGCACTGGTCTTAACCGCCCAGCGATCGTGGAGTTGCTGGGGATCTTCCCGCCGCGAAAGGCGACGAGTGCTGAGGCGTACAGAGAGAAGGTGAAGGAGCGTACGAACGACATTGGCGCGACGTTCCTCGACTACTCAGCGGCGAACGGCATCTGGCGATTCCGCGTCGAGCATTTCAGTCGCTATGGCTTTGACGACGATGACGACGATGAAGAAGGCGGAGACGTCAACATGGAGCGTGAGAACGGCGGCGCTGCGCCTGGTACGAGGAGCAACATCAGGATGGCGAGCGTGAGCCGCCCGTTCGCTGCCCAGCGCAGCAGCGCCATATTCTCCACCGAGCGTGCTGGTATTCTGCGCCACTCTGCTATGTACGGCAGCGCTGGTCCTGCTGTCGCGTCTTTCCGCGACCCAACTGCTGCTGCTGCTGTTTCCTCCGAAGAGAGCTACAGCACGAGCAGCAACAGTCAATTTGCGCTTGCTGTGCACGACCAAGCGGCTGCGTCTTCTTTCGACGTCGACAGCGACGAACCTGAAGCTTCGGTGCCTGTGGCTCCGTTGAAGACGAGTGCGGCGTTTGCGGTCAGCTCGAGTTTTCCCGTTAAGCCACTGGGCATTGACAGCGAAACTGTGAACATCTCGAAAGGCAGCAAGTCGACGACGTACCAGATGATGCTCCAGGTGTCAAACCAGAAGACGTCCGTTGTCCGCAACCACGTGGACGCCGGGATGTTCATGGCGCGCTCGTTTCGTTGCTCGTGGGGACCAAATGGCGAGCTTGTGAACGTCGGCAAGCTGCTGTCGGGACGTACGAAGCGGCAGGATGAGTGCATTGCGCAGCGCGTATCCATTGAGTTCCCACTGAAACTGGCGGAAGACAAGAAGACGTCAGTGAAGGAGGGGCTGGAACTGCACTACGACTGCGCGAGCAAGTGGACGAACGCGAGCACGACGCAGGATTTTTTCGAAGGGGAGGGCGCTACTGCTTCGTCAGTGTGCCCTCCCGAGTACTCGCTTCCAACTGATGACAATCTGGTCCGCTGTCTGCACAAGTACGTGCGCTTCGCCCAGCAAGCGCTGAAGAAGAATCCGGGCTCGGCTGCAAACAAGAATGCTGCTGTGCTCTGGAAACTGATCCAGGCGCTCTGGGGTCAGGAGTACGGTGCGACCGATTCCGCTGAGACTCCGTCGCGTCTGTACCCTCTCGCTGCTCGCGATGACGCCAACGAGATGGAGAATTTCGAGACTTTTCAGTCGGTTGACTTGCGTCGTGAAGCCATCGCCAAGTGGTTCGAAGAGACGGTGCTGTCCGCTTACTCTGCGAACGAGGGCGTGACTCCCAGCCAGCGCGGCGTACTACGTTTGATCTGTCAGCACCGCATCGTCGAGGCGGCGGAGATGGCGATGGAGTGCGGCGACTTCCGACTGTCGACGCTCATTTCGCAGGCGCTGACGTACGAGGGGTCGGATTTTCGCAGTCTGCTGGTGAATCAGCTGTCGCAGTGGGACGAGAACGGTACGATCGAGTTCATGGAGCCGGAGGTGGTGCTCGTTTACAGCCTGCTCGCGGGAAGTGTGGAGGTGCTGACTGCCCAGCAGGTCGGGAACATGCCGTGGGTGGTATGTCTCGCGCTCTTCTTCTGGTACAAGCGAGGACCAGCGACGTCGCTCAAGACTGCCGTTGCGATCTACGTGGACGCGGTGAAGAAGGGTATGGCGACTGGACCGGCGTCGCGATTCGCGAGCAAGAAGGACGACCTGCTCCTCGAGGTGATGAAGCTGTACATTGGCGACGCGGTGTCGCTGTGCAACGTACTGTCACCGAGCGGCTTCATGAGCGAGCGCTTCTGCCACTTGGACTACGAGCTCAGCTGGCACCTGCACGCTGTGCTCCGTGCGATCGGGTACAAGATTGACCGCAAGTGGGAGTCGCACATTCACCAGAACTTCATTCGACAGCTAGAAGGCATGGGACTGTGGGAACAAGCGCTGTACGTGGCGCTCAACATCTCGAGTCCAACGGAACGCGTGCACACGTGTCGTGCAATTCTTTTCCGAAATGCGGACATGCTAGCGGATGCCAAGAAGAAGCGAGACGAGCTTTGCGCGCGTCTCAACATCCCAGCGGAGTGGATCAACGAGGCGCTGGCGGTTCGAGCGGTCGCAAAGAAGGAGTACCACGAAGAAATCGCGCACTGGATGGCTGCGCACCGGTACGAGGAGGCGCACCTGTGTCTGGTCACGCACGTGGCTCCGCTGTGCATGTTCACTGGCGAGAAGGAGATGCTGTTCCAGCTGCTGTCCGAGCTTGAGCCTGCGGCAGCGACGATCTCTCAGTGGCACGCTGGCGTTTCTGGGTACACGATCGGTGGCGGCTTGCTGCTCGAGTACCTCCGCTTGGAGCGACAGGATGGCCTGGAGGTCGGACGTGAAGAGGCCTTCTTGCAGCGCGTGCTGACGCTCTCGCAGCAGTTATCGAGCGTCCGCGACGCGACTGTGAGCACTGACAAGTCTGGAAAGGCGGAGAGTACGGAGCGGTTGGTGGCGAAGACCTCGATGGCATCGATGATCGTGTCACTGGCCACGCAGGCGGTGCAGCTCCAGAAGCTGCTTTCGTTCACGCAGGAGCAGCAGGGGATCAGTACGAGCGCATCCGACACACCGCTGGAACTGCACCCCGGGTTCCTGACGAAGCTGTCGAGCCTGACGACGGACCGCGAGACCAAGTTCGTGGAGACATACCGCTCGTCGCAGCTGCTGAACCTCTGTTCAACGTTCATCGACTGGCGCGCGTAAGTGCGTGAAACAAGACAAGAAAAACAAGACGACGATGACCAACAGAGCATCTTGACTGGACGAAGCAGAGTAGAGCAGATAGTCGTTCATATATTTCTTAAGTGCATGTAAAGATGATTGCCATTCGTTTTCGATTGTATTGATTCTACCTATTGCCTACCAAACGATTTCTACTAATGAATGGTGCTTTCACATAGTCCAAGTCAAGATCTCAAGTGAATTTAATCAAAAGTGCTTCACCTCGAACTTCCAGACGCCGCCCTCGACCTCGTAGCCCAAGAACAGTGCGCGCAGGTCCGCCGTCCGCTTCTTCAGCCGCTCCATGAATGCAGCAGTCGCAGCATCCTCGTCTTCAACGCCCGCTTTGCGGTTCGTCTCGGATGGGTAAATGTGGCTCAGCCGCAGGATCGCGCGCTTGTTGAGGCCCTGGCCCACCTCTGGTTTGTTCGGACACTCGTCCGGGTACACGACAATCTCGCTCTCGGAGAACTGGAGGATCTCGTCCAAGTTGAGGCTGCGGATGTCCGTCAGACCGGGCCACTCGATCTCGCCGAACTCGGCCGAGCAGACCGTGAAGCCGTCCACCTGCGCCAGGTCCTCGCTCGACATGCGCTGCAGCTGGCTGAGCTCCGGCACAGTCGAGATCTGCGGATTGGACAGAATGGGGCACGCCGGGTTCACTGGCGCCGTTGGTGGGGAATTGTCGCCCACCTCTGAGTGTGCAAGTATCGGTTCAAGTTGGACACTATCGTCTTCCTGAGTGTCCTCCTTCGTCTCATCACCAGTCTCAAGGGTTGGCTCAACGTTTTTCTTCGAGTCCAGCTCTCGAATGAGCGAGGACTTGAAAGTGAACTCGCTTTGATCTGCTGGCGCACGCTGCGCACCAGCATCCAAGACATCAGTCCGAGCGCTTCTCACAACCACAGCTCGTCTGATGGAAGCGACGCGCAGCGAGTTGCGCTCACCGATCAGGTGCCGACTCGTCTTGAGCTGGTAGCAGTTGATCGGGCGCGTGGGCAGGCCGAGGTTCGCGTGGCTGACGGAAGTTTTCGCCTTTGGCTTGGGGCTCAGGAAGAAGTTGCTGCCTCTTTTGCTGACCGCGTGCTCGAAGCTCAAAGCCGCCTGGACAGCGACCTCGAGGCTGCCAGCGCCAAAGGAGCCGGCGCCGTACGGGTTCACGCCTGGTAAGGCGACCAGGCTCTTCGGCTCCTGCTCAAAGCTCGGCATCACATCTGGGTTCAGCTTGGCGTCAAAGCCTGTAGGAGGCGCTGAGCCAGTTGAGGCTGGCGTGGTGTTCCAGTCCGAACCGCACTTGAAAGTGAAGCTCGGTGGGGTCTGAGCAACTTTCGACTTGACGCCAGACCACGTCAAGTCACTCGCGGACTTTGGGAAAGCAAAGCACGACGAGAAAACCTTAGGCTGTTGCGGCGTGGCTACATTCTCTGTAGTCAGTGGCCACACAGGCGTGGGTATGAAGCGGAACCCGAGGCTGCTACTTCTATGGATACCAGTGTTAGGGATTAATGTCGACTGAGGGTCGACTGTGAACTGCCAGCCAGAAGCAAACGGTTGCGGAGTGGCCACCGCGATGTCCGAGTGGAGGCCGAATGGGTCAACACAGCTTACTTCAGTGGCGCTCTGGGTGGCCCGAGACGCTGTGCGTCCAGATCGGTGCGTTGAGAATGCTCTCTTTTGGACAAAGCTGGCAGAAACACCAGCGCCATTTCCAGCGGCGAACGGGTTAGTGGGTACTGGTGCTGGTGCCTTGGGCGCAAACGGAGAAACTGAGGCATCTCCCGCCGCATTCCTGTTGTCCGTGCGAAAAGTAGCAAATGAATTGGAAGGTTCAACTACGTTCCTACTGCGAGCGCTACCGAGGAACGGGTTCACAGGTTCGACAGGGCAGCTACGATCAACTAGAGGAGCGCCAAATGGGCTCGATCGAGCTGGCTTTGGCGTCGAGCTGATGTCTCCGAGAGGAAACCAACCAGTAGTCGCCTGGCCTGGAGCAGCAGTAGTAGCACCAGAGACGGCATTCGCATTAAAGCCAACGTTGGGCTTCTGCGCGAATCCGACGGTGGAGCCGAAGTTGGCGGCTGAGCGGCCAAACGGCGACGCTGTGGGCGGAAGCGGTTGTCGAACCCCGAACGAGGTTGCGGCAAACGATCCCGTCAACCCGCCAATAGCTCTGACTGTACCGCCAGAGACGCCAGCAGCGTTGGCCTGTTCCGAGGAGCGGGCGAACGGGTTGCTGTTGCTGTTGCTGCTGAACGGGGTCGCTGCTGCAACGCTTCCACGCCAAACGATTGGAGCTCTCGAGGCGAACGGGTTGTCGCCAGGCGTCGAGACCGCAGAAGCCGTCGAGCGTCCGCCAAAGACGGGCGGTTTGCTGGCACTGAAGTGGCCTGCTGCGGGCGTGTCGGCTGTGGCGCTCATTCTCTGTGAGCCAGAAAGCGAGAGCTTTCGAGTGAATCGCCTGAGCTGGTGGGTGCGAATTGCAAAGTGAGCTCTCGGATGGCAAGGTAGCAAGCGCAAGGCAAGCTCGACGCACTCAGCGACCATCACTCACAAGAACCAATGGGTTCAGAAAAAGTCAGTGAAAGGCTCCTTTGAGCAGGATTTTCCAAATGAAAGCAAGCCTTGCGCCATCCTTTCCGTCGTGCGACGCGTGTGGAGCAGACGCGCTCGCAGACCAACCCACAGGCTCAGACAAAGTAAATGCCAGCGTATCCTCCGTCTCAAGGACAGTGGCTGCGATTGAGCCCCTCGCCAAGGAGGCATGCCTCATTCCTAGTGTTAGATTCATAGCATACCTTTCTCTCTCCATCGAGCGAGCTCCTCGTCGGCTTTATTCGCCTTTGACACGTCAACGCACTCACAGTCGTCAGCAAAATTCTCGCCCCTTGACATGTTGCCAAGGCAAACTCATATGAAGGAAGTCATCTTCATGCGAAAGCTGCGGATGCGGCAGTGACGAGCAGACTCGCTCCACTTCAACCGCTTGTACCGCATGAGCGCGAGCTTAAACAAGCGGAATTGGTATAAACATGATGATAAATTAATAATTAAATGACGCACTGCCCAATCGCGGGTGGACTCACGAGCTCCGCCTTCATGCGCAAAATACGGTGACCGAACACTGCGCTCAGTGGGCGACCAGCGCTGTTGGCATCCGCATCACAGCGCCTACAATGGGCGATCCTTTCGCTGGATACAAGCGGCGAGCGCGTGCCTTGGAGCGTTAATGGAGAGTTGCTCTCTTGACGCCGGCACCGATGGTAGGGACTGTACACGCACTCGCTCAACACTCGCAGCTGGACTCGACAATGGGGTCGAGGTGGCGCTTGCACATGAGGCGCATGAACTCCTTGTTCATCATCTGCCGCCGCACAAAGGCGTCGAAGACGTTGTACCAGGCGGTGGCCTCTTCCTCCGTGGCGGCCGAGAGGAAGAGCTCGCGGCCGGAGCCCAGGTGCACACAGAAACCATGCTTGACGCCGCCCCAGTAGAGCACGTTGGTGACCTCATCGCGCTTGATAATCTTGGTGCCCTCGCGGTGGTCCTTCTTGTACGTGAGCACGCCGTCATGAAACGTGAAGAAGCGCCGCTTCCAGCTCTTCACGCGCAGCCCGCGCTTCACCAGGTACCCGTCCAGCTGGTGCATCGATAGCTGCATGTGTAGATGTAGATGCAGATGTAGTCGTGGGGCTTCTCGTGCTGGTGTTGACGAGAAGGAGGAATCGCGAATGCCAGCAGAGCGATCAAGGGCGGAGCTTCATGTTTTTTGGCACCATTTTTTCCATCACGAGTGGTCCCTCCCTGGAGATTACTCACGCTTGTGCGGAAACTCAAGTCCCACTTTGTTCGCGAATATCCCGCGAAATAACTTACTCATCAAATACCTCTATAATATAATACCCCGCTTAGTATAATCTAAATACATACTGATATTACTATTATATTACCTTTTAGAATTGATATAATTCGGGTTTATATCTGATCCTCATAGTATGCATTTATGGAGGATTACGTTGGAAACAGAACTCGCGCTGAATCTCTCTCACTCACACACAAGCAACTCGCATGAAGCATTCCACCGAGAGTGACGCGACGGCGTCCGTCTCTCCATGGCGCCTTCAACCTTGCGCCGACGGGGCACCTCATGAACAACTATACTACCCTGTGACAGTCGTCTTCTACCGTGGCGTAGGCGCGTGTTGCGCCAGCGCGTCTCGTAGCGCCTGGCACTGCGCGAAGAGCTCGTCGCGCTCCTTCCGCGTGAGCGCGAGCGCGTTTTCGAGCTCCGCGACCTCGCTCTGCGTCTGCGACGACGACGCGTCGCCACCCGCGTGGTCCTCCTGCTCCTCCGCGAGCATCTCCTGCAGATACTCGAGCGACTCCTTCTGCTCCTGGTACTGCCGCAGCACCTGCGTGTAGAGCTTCTCCGCCGTGTCGAGCTTCTCATGCAGCAGCTGCTTGCGCTCATGAATCACGAAGAGCTCCAGCTCGCTCGGGCTCTTCTTGCCCCCGAGCAGCGAGCCCAGCGAGGGACTCAGTCGTTTCATTGACGCCATCCGCTCGAGACCACTGTTTATTGCGCCTGGTAGAGTGAGACCAGCGGCACTGGAGCTGGCTGAGAGGGTCTCTGTGCGCTCCAGAGAGGTCAGGAAACTCTCTATTTCGTGCAGACGTGAGTGCCACTGCCGATTCGAAGCTACCGTCGCTAGCTGGCTGGCAGTGCGACTGGCGTTGGAGACCTGTGGTTCCCCTGACTCCGCTTGCTGTTGCTTGGACTGGAAGAGGTTCTGGTAGCAGCGCACCAGGAGCTCGTACACTGCGGAGACGAAGATCGGATCCGAAACGTCGGCGCATTGTGTCTGCGCCTTCACCAATGCGTGGAGCGCGAGAATCGCCAGCTGACCCGGCGAGAGCTCATGCAAAGCCTCTACCGGCAGGAACAGCGTCTGACTCGTGTTGTCCAAGTACGCGCTCAGAGACGAAACCTTGGGGTCGGAGCCTTCGGCAAGGAGAGGCTTGACGACCGCCACTTGAGGCAGTGTCTGGGTCTCAGGCGCTACTGACTGAGAGGAGTTCACAGGCGAAGGCGCTGCGAGCTGCAGCATGAAGTTCACAAAGTCCAGGCGCGTGCGCATGTTCGCGTTCATCTTCTCCATTGGCACTTGGTTGGCGCGCAGAGCCTTCACTCTGTCAGCAGTCATCTCCAAGGTCAGCGGCAGCAATAACTCGTTCTCAGTGCGGCATCCGCACGAGATCGCGTCCTTGACCGTCGCGCGATACAATGCGACGGCAGTCGACGCGTCCGAAGAACTACTGCTGCTATTGGTGGCCTCTGGGTCTGCTTTGTTCTCAGTAAGATCACGAGATGATCCGCTTGTACCGTGGAGCCTATCGCGCAGCATTGCTTCGATCTTTGTAAGCCGCTCTTCAATCCCCTGAGTAAGGCCCAGACCTCTTCCTGTCTCGTTGCTTATCCCTGCACCCTCGCCATTAAGCATCGCCTGCTTCTTCGCCAGCGTCTCCTTCTCGTCGACTACGCGCTGCATGGACTGCGCCGTCACAACGAGCACTTTTCGCGCGAACTCCTCTTCGAGCATCTCACGCCGTTTCTGAGCCAGTGTCTTCAAGCGCTCAACCTGTTTCGCCAGGCGTCCATGCAGCATGAGCACCAGGCGCGACAGCTGCGTGTCCTTCTCACTCTGGAACTTGATTCGCTGCGCTTCGTCGGCCTTGTTCAGGCGACCAGTAGTAGACCTATGAAGTTGCTCGAGACGATGTGCGAAGGTCTTGTTGATCTCCGCCTTCTCCATCTCAATGAGCGCGCCGAAGCGCGTCTCCAGCTCTGCAAGATCACTTTGCAGCTGCTCGTCCGTTTTCAGCAGCTCCGCCTGCTTCTCGTCGGCGAGTTCTTGGATGCGCTCGTTCTTTTCCACCTGCAGTCGCGCTCGGAGCGCGTTCATCAGGTCCGCGTCTTCGCGCTCAGCGTCCGACACGACTTGAGCCTGTCCAACCTGTTGCTGTTGTTGCTGCTGCGGCTTCTCCTGTCCAGTCTTTTTCTGCTGGCAGTTCAGCTCGGCGACCGCGAGCGCGTGGTGCGGCGCAAAGTGGCTGAGCAAGAGCGCGATCTGCGCCAGCTGCTGGTCCTTCAGCGCCTTCGTTTGCACGTGATGCACTCTTTCAACGTCCGCCAAGAGCCTCTGCTCGTTCTCGCGGATGCTGAGATCGAACTCCCTGTCGATCTCCTGCAGCTGAGTGTCTTTTTCCGGTGATGAACTGTGCGAGTTGCTCATCGCAAGCGCCTTGGCTGCCGCCTTCCGCTGCAGGACGTCGCCCATCCCAAGACGGATCGCTGCCATTTTCTCGTCGTACTGCGCCGCCACGAGAGCAGAAGCCTCAGCCTGGTGGCGCTGACTCACCGCCAGTTCAATCGCAGCCATGAGTGAGATCTGCAGTGGGATGAGCCCCAGTGCGAAGAGCTGCTTGACCGCTGCGACGTCCCTCGCTTGTTGCTGCTGAGTGTCCGCAGGTGATGGTGTTGGCAGCAGAACACGGCTATCGACCTTTTTTGGATCAGACACAACCGGAGAACTCTCGACAGTAGCCTCACTATGTTCATCGTCATCGCCTTCCGGCAAACTCTCATTGCCTGTCGTCTCACCCGCCGCCAGCGCCTCGAGCGCGTCTGCCACCTTATTTTTGTCCTCCTCCATAGCCTCGAGAGCTTTCGCCTGCTGCTCCTTGAGCTTCTGGAGCTCGAGCTCCTTCTTGGCCTCCAGTTCCATGAGCTTCTTCTGCTTCTTAGCCGCAATGCGTGCTTCGAGCTTCTTCTTCTGGGTCGCCAGGTCCACCTGGTTGCTCCGCTGTAGTTCGCGGCTCTTTTCGTCGAACTCTTTTGACAGACGCGCGATCTCCAGCTCCCGCTCCGCCTCCATGGCCGTCCTCGCCACCTCCGCCGCCGCGGCTTCGGTCGCAGCCTGGTCAATCCTGGCGGCCAGCTCAGCTTCCCTCACTCGCTGACGTTCGGTTTCTTCCTGGATTCGCTGCGCAGCCTTGGCTGCGAGCTCCGCCTCCAGCGCCTTCTGCTCGATGCGCTCTTCTTCTTCGAGCTGCGCCAGCCGCTCCTTCTCACCTTCACTGGACACGGCGTCCTTGAGTTTCCGCTCGCGTCTTTGAGCGATGCGCTCCTGCAGTTTCTGCTCCTGGCGTCGCTGGTCTGCCAGAAGAGACGCGTTCAGATTCTTCATTTCATTTTCGTGCTCCTCCTTCAGCCGCTCCAGCTCTTTGACCGTCTGCTGCTGGAGTTCGCGCGCGTCCTCCTGCTTTTTCCGCGCGGCAGCCTCGGCGGCTTCCTGCTCTCTCTCACGCTGAGCCTCGGCCTGTAAAGCCTGACTGTCACCAGCAACTTCACTGCCAGCAGTACCTGTAGGCTTAAACATTAGCCGCGTGCTCGTCTGGACGATCGACGCCGCGCGCTTGAGCTTTTGTGCCGCCTTCTTCTGTTTCTTCTCGGCCAAGCGGTCCTGCAGCCGCTTTCGCTGACTCTCGGCGTCCACCGACTGTTGCAGCCGCGCCGCCGTGGCTTCAGACTGAAACTCGGCGGCGATGCGCTCGATCTCCAATCGGTTAATCGCCTCGAGCGCCTTGCGAGCTGCATCCGCCGCTGCAGCGTCAAGCGCCGCGTGGTTTAATTGCCGTGTAACCTCGAGCTCCTTGGCCCGCTGCTGCTCCACCTCGTCAGCCAACTTACGGGAGACCTCACTTTCCCACTCGAGCTCAAAGCGTGCCTGTTGCGTCGCCTGTTCCTGATCCAGCTCCTTCAACGCCCTCGCGACTTCCTCGTCACTCGTGTGAAGGCGACTGAGCTCCTCCTGCTTCTTGGCTCGTCGTCTCAGCAGCCGCTGTTGCAGCTTATCCTCCTGCTGCGTCTTCTGCATGACCAACGACGCGTTAAGCGTCTCGAGACTCTCGCGGTGCTCCTGCTGCAGCCTTTGCAGCTGCCGCTCGGCCTCCTTCTGCTGGAGAAGTGCGGCAGCACGCTTGCACTCGGTGTCCTCATCCAGCTCCAGCATGATGGCCGCCACTTCGCCGCGCTGCTTCTCCCTGAGCTCTGCCAGCGCAGCCGCCTCTTCCTCGTCTCGTCTTTTTATGAGCAGCTCGCGCTCCTTGTGTTCTTCCTCCTGCAGCGCGGCCTCATCAATAGCACTAGTTGGCTCACCTTCTTTCACTTCTGAGCCAGCATTCGCCAGCTTCTGCGCGCGCTTCTTGGCCAGCCGTGCCTGAAGATTGAGCTCCTGCTGTTGCCGCTCTATCATCTTCTGCTGCCGCAGTCGCTCGGACTCGCTTTCGTGGTTCGCTTTGCACTCGGCCAGCAAACGCTCCAGCTCTACGGCTTTGTCTCTCGCAGCCGCATCCAAAGAGGCGCGAAACGCCAGCTGTTCGCTCTCCATCTCGCTCTGCAGCTGAGCTCGTTGAACCTCAAAGTCCGCGTCAATGGCAGCCAGTGCCTCTGTTTCTTCAGTCTGCAAGTCGCCAGCGAGCTCAGTTTTACTATCAGTCCCGACAACAGCAGGTAATGGTGATGATAATGCTACTGCATGTTGTGCTGCTCGCTTCTTCTGCATGCGCTCCATCAGCCGCGCCTTCTTCATCGCCGCATCGAGCTTCAATTGGTCAATGCGCGCCTGCCACCCGACTTCGTGGGCGTCCTTGACTCGCTGAATCTCGTCCGTCATCGGATTGCCGGCTTCAGCGGTAACAGCAAGTGAAGTAGATGATGCCAAGTCCGCCTCGGGTTCAGCTGTTGAAGATAGCATGCTGTTGCTCTCCGGTCTTGTCAAACGTTGTTGTTGGTGCTTTCGCGCCGCCAGTCGCGCTTGAAGCGCGTTCTTCTGGGCCTGTTGACGCATATCATCCTCGTCCACCAGCTCTTTGCGTCTTTTCCAGAACTCTTCCTGGATGCGCTTCGCTTCAATCGCCTGCGCCACCTCGGCCGCCTTCCTCGCCGCTGTAGCTCTCGCTACATCAAGCGCCGCCTGACTCAGTTGGTCACTCAATTGCTGTTCGACCACTCGCTGCTGTTCGAGTTGACTCAGGATCGACACTGCGTTGTCCCTTGAGAGTTCATCCTCCAAAGCCAGCTGGGCTAACTGCTCTTCCTCTTCAACCTGACTCTGGGCTTCAGCGTCACTCGCGCCTGAGGCTCTGGCGTCTCGCAGTCGCTGGTCGTGTCGCTTCTGCAAACGTTCGGCCAGTTCGAGCACCTTGCGCTGCTTTTCAGTGTTCATGGCCTCACGAAGCGCCCGCATGTGCTCCTGATGCTCTCGCGTGACGCGTTCAAGTTCGTCCAGAGCCGCTTGTTCTTTTGCTTTTGCGTCTGTCTCGCTCTTCCTGGCGTCCTGCTCCAATTTATGAGTTAGCTGCTGGGTCTGCTGGCTGAAGAGCTCTTCGCTGGCGATCAACGCCTTCGCCTCACTCTCCTGTAAGCTGCTCTCCAGTTGTTGTTGGTCCTGCGCATCCAGTTCGTCCAGCTCCTGCTCATCTTTTGATGCGCCGTCTTCAGAAGACATCGTACTATCATTTTTGAATCGCTCTCGTCGCTTGGCGATGCGATCTCGAAGACTGTGCTGCTGCCGCTGCCTCTCGATATCTAGATCTCCACGCAGCTTGAGATTCTCTCGCTCGTGCTGTTGCCTGCATTCGTCAATCAGCTGATCGATATTAGTAGAACTATCAGCAAAAGAATCCGCCAGAGCGTCAGCTGAAGTCTGCTTCTGAGCCTCCACGGCACTGCGGAGCTGTGCTACTTGCTCAGCCATCTCGGCTGTGATCAAAGTAGACTGAGCCTGCTCTTCCCGAGCCAAACTTTGCATCTGATCGTCGTAGTCACTGGCAGTCAGAGCGCCACTCGCAACTTTGCTCTGCAGCTCAGTACGCTTGCGCTTCAGACGACCAGCCAGTTGCGCTTTCCGCATTCGACCCTCATCGTCCAGACGTTCCTGCATCTGCTTCCACGTGCGATAGTGCGCGTCCTGGAGGCTCTGGATCGTGTCCAGCAATGCGTCGGCGCTCCTGTCTGCAACTTCACTGACGTGATCAGCTTCACTGACAGCCACAGCTTCACCGAATAAAGATGATGTCTCAGTGCTCGCATTGGCAGCTGGTAGCTGCTTCCGCATTCTGCCTGCCAACCGTGCTGCGAGCCGCTGTTTGTTCGCTGCAGCAGCATCTCCGAGTTCCAAATTCGCTCGCGCTTTGCCTTCAAAGTACTCACGGCGTAGGCGTTCCAGCTCCGCATTGCCACCCACCTCCACCGCTGAATAAGCAGCAGCTGCAGCCTCCTCATCCACATGCTGCCTCCGGAGCCTTCTTTCCAGCTCTTGTTCCTGGGCCTCAAACTTGTCGGTCTCTTCTTTCAATGCCCGAGCTGCCTGTGCACTCAGCGTGGCGTCTAAGCGCCCCTTCTCGAGCTTTTCCTGCTCTTCCAGAGCTTGTCCATCTGTTGATTTCCCGGCTTTCACGTTGCCAGCTCTGCGCTTCGCCAGGCGCTCTAACAGTTTGTCCTCCTGGCGCTTGCGCTCGGCGGCCAATGCGCTCGCAAGTTCAGTCATGCCGTGCTCGTGCGCCTTCCGCAGTCTGGTCAGCTTGTCTTCTGTGTCAACACTAGCGGCTTGGGCCTCAGCATGTCGGTCGTGCGCTTTGCTCTTCACGTTCGCAACAATGTCGTCCAGTGCCTCCTTCGTGCTCATCTGAAGCGCAGCCACCAGTGCACTCTCCTTGGCTGTCAGGTTCTCTTCTAAACGAGTCAACTCATCGTGCAATTCTTGCTCTGCTTCAGTAGTAGGCTCTGCCGTTGACCCTGAGTTCGCACCCTTTCCAGCGCGCTTGGCCACCAGTCGCTTTTCCAGCGCACTGCGCTCGTGCTGACGGTCGAGATCAACGTCTGCGTGGAGCTTATTGAGGTCACGCTCGTAGGAGGCGCGGCACGCGAACAACTCTTGCTCCAAGTCGCCGACGCTAGTGGACACGGCGCTCTCGACAACAGTAGCAATCAGATCGAGCTCCTTGTCCAGGTCGGCGTCAAGCTGGAAGCGCGTCTCTCGCATCGTCGCCTCAGTCTCAGCTTCTAGAACCTCATTGTCACCATCGACAGACTCAGACGCACTAGCTGAAGCTCCAGACGATGACTGCTTGGCCTGCTTTTGGCGCATTCGCTCCCACAATCTGGCCTTCTGCAGCGCTTCCTGACGCGCGATTTCTTCCTTCCGTGTCTCCCAGGCCCGGATGTGCGCTTCGCTGATCTTCAGAATCTGGTTCTCCACTTCGGAGGCGATCGCAGCCTGAAGCGGATCAGAGGCCAGTTGCGAGCTAGTACTAGTCTGACTATTCTGATCGCCCCTGAGGGAGCGAGGCGAAACTGGTAGACAAAGTCGCATGTTCTTTTTCACGAGCGCGAGCTGCGCGGCCACTCGGCGCTTATGTGTCGCGCTATCGGTTGCTTCACCGTCCATCGCTTTAGACCCACCCATGGCGCCTAGTCGAGTCAAGTGCTGCAGCGCCAGCACCGCTTCTCTTGATACTCGCGCTGTCGCAATGTCCACCGCCGCCAGCCGCAGCTTCGTCTCAACCGCCTCTTCCTCCTCCTGCTGCTTGTTCTTCTCTTCAGCGATTGCAGCTTCCGACTGCGCGTCCAACTGGGTCTGGAGGCTCGTAAGTTCCGTCTCCTCTTGCTTTGCTAGCGCAGCCTCAGCTTCAGCCGCTTCTCGTGGCGACAGGTTGCGCTTGAGCTGCTGCTCTCTACGCTGTTGCATGCGCTGCTGCAGTCGAAGCTCCTGGCGCGCGCGCTCTGCATCCATCGCAGCTTGCAACTCGGCCAGAGCTGTGTGGTGCTCGCTCTTGACGCGCTCCAGGTCGTCCTGAAGACCAGCATGAGTGCTTTGCGCCTGTTCGAGGCTTTCCACTGCGTCAACATTAAGCCTTCGCAAATTTTCCTCATATATAGCAGGTCCAATTGTAATCAGATTCTTCATTCCAGACTCCATCAGGATAGCTCTGCCAGAGTTGTCTTGTCCAGTGATACCATCCGCTGGTCTCCCCGGCTTCCGATGTAGACGATCCAGCAGGGCCTGTTTTGCCCTCGCGTGCTCGAGTTCTAACGCTGCGCTGTGCTTCTGCGCCTCTGCCTCGTACTGCTGTCTGCACTCGCGCAGGCGGTCTTCAATGCCCTGGGCAGCATCACCGCACTTGGACTTAAGCAGCGAGGTCAATTTGCCCACTTCGTTGGCTGTCTTGTCTGTCAGTTCACCCGTCTTGCATTCGTACTTGGCGGCTATCACTGCGAGGTCTTCCTGCTCTTCCTTGTTTACCTCTGAGGACATTTGCTGCACCTCAGCAGGCGACAGACCAGTTCGATTCCTCATCTCAGCCCTTCGTTTTTCCATTCGCTCAGTCAATCTCGCCTTCTGAGTGGTTTCTTCCGCCAGCAACCGCTGTTTGCGGTCTCCGCAGGCGGCCTCGTGCTCCTGAACGAGTCGCTCCAGCTGACTCGCGATCGCGTCCTGGATCAGCGCCGGTAGCTGCTCCGTCATGGCGTTGTACGTTGCGAGGCTGCTCGGGACGGCTTCCAGTGAGTGCGATTGTTTCATGACTTGGCTTGCACCACGCTGCACAACACCACTCTTGGCTCTTTCTCGAATGACCTGCAATGCGGTGTTCGCTGCTTCCAGTTGCACACTCGCCTCGACTGCCGCAGTCTCCGGCGCCTCCAGATCTCGCATTCGATGGTCCATCAGGTCATCAAATACGCTGTCACGGATTCCAACGCCTGCTTCTGTATACGGATCAGGCTGCTTTCGTGCGCTGGTCTCCATTTTAGTGTCAGCCTGTGGATTCAGCCCTTGACGTTCCGCTTCGCTTGCGACCACTTGGTCCATGTCGCGTAGTTTCTCACTGTGAAGCTTTCTGAGCTTCTGGATTCGTTCGTTCGCACTCGCCAACTGCGCTGCCGCCTGGTTCGCTCTCGCAATGGACGCACTCTCTGCTTCGGCCAAGAAGGACGTGAATTCAGCACGCTGATCGTCCAGCAGCGCATTTAGCACACTCCGAGGACTCAATTCCCTATCGTGAATGGGAACAGATCCTGATTCGCTCAGGGTATTGTCGTTCGCACTCTTCTCCACTTCAGATGTTCTGGCCTGAGCACTTTGTCTCTGCTGATCAGCTAGCTGAGCTCTTTGCTGTTGCGCAATGACAGTTTGAAGAGCTGCAAAGCCGTTCAGCAGCGCCTTCGTATCACCGACTGCCTCAACGATAGCAAATTCGCGTGCAGAGTCCATCGCATCCTGCTTCATGGCGAGGTCTTCCAGAAGCGCATCCTTCTTCAGAATCATCACTTCTCGAATGTTCTCCAGCTCTTGCATTTCTTCCGCTGCAAGCTCCTGATTGAGTTTGCTAAAATTCAAATCGCTCACCAGCGCTCCGGTTGCTGGTTGAGAAGAAGACGCCTTGTAGGCATCTCGCTTCTGCTGCAATCGCTCTGCCAGTTGTGTCTTGCGCCACGCTTCTTCACTCGCGAGTGCCGCCAAATGGTCTTTCCACGCGTCAGCGTACGTGGAACAGAGCTTCGCGATCACTTCGGTGTCAATGTCCGAGTCTTCGTCTTCATCTTCAGAAGCCTCGCCATCACCATTGAGCTCCTGGTCATTAGATATTGTTGCAACACCATCCTTTTCGTCAACCTCCGGTGGTTCGATAAAATCTGGATCGCCGATCATTTCGAACTCATGCTCCAGCCGCGAAAGTTCCTGCAAATACTCCTGCTCAATCGCCAGTTCTTGCTGCCTAAACTGATCCTCCAGCTGCGTCTCCTGCACCTGCTGCTGCTGCAGAAGCTCGGATTCCTGCTGCACCGCGTGCGTTTCGATGGCCTGCTGCTGTTTCTCCTGGGTGACCTCGCGTGCAGTGAGTATGCCTCGGAGATTTGCTTGGCTCCGGATCGTCTCGACGTTCAGAGACGATGTCAGGTGCTGCAGGTCGGACGAAAACTCGCCCACGAGCCGCTCCCTCTCTTCAGGGAGAAGCTGCGGGAAATCTGTCTCCAGCTTCCGGAGGTACTGCTGCTGCATATTATTTTGGTTGTCTGCGAGGTCCACTGCAGCAGACTCGGCTCTCCTCTTTAGATCTCCTAGTTGTCTTTGAGCGTTGAGGAGAGCAATGGTGGACGTCTCCGAAAGTGGCTTTACCTGGTTGCCTGAGATCTGGGTGCTTGCAGGTGGTTTGATCAAATCCAGCGTTGCTAACGCAGGCAAGGCTTGTAGGTTTCCTATGGCACTGAGTGCACTTGGTTGGTTGCGAGCGTTCAGTTCTGTCACCAGTGCCACCAGAAGGTCTTTGATCTGGAAAAGCGTCTCGTCGCGTGTCTTCTCCAGCATAGTTCTCTCAGCGTCGTCCTGCTGTCGCTTCGTACTCTGAGCCGCTTGACGACCCTTAGCCTCAGTTGCCGCTTCTAATCTGTTGTGCTCCTGTAAACTGCTAAACTGTTGCTTTGCAGCCTCAAGAGCTATCGCCAGCTGCGTCTCCGAGTCGCGAGACACTCGCTCGCACTTCATTACTCGACCGCTCTCCTTCTGGACGTTCTCGCCCACTTTTGCGGCTCCTTTCGCCAAATCCCCCAGTAGTTTGCTCAGTTTTCCCTCCAGCTGCAGCTTCAGAGCGCGCTCCTTGGACGGGTTCTGCTCTTCCTTGAGCTTCAGAAGCTCGGTTTTGAAGTCACGCTCCAGCTCACTGAGAGCGAGCGCGACCTTGGGAACCACGACACCGAACTTGTGGAGTGATGCCATCTGCGCACTGACAGCCTCGTCTTCGCGGTTTTGCACCTTTGAGACTGTGTCGTGAACGTCCAGCAGTGCTTTCATCTCTTCATTCTCGGGGCTCCTGCTTTGGCTGTCAGCCGTCGACAGTTGTAAGGAATGCAGGTGGCGCTGCGACTCCTCCAAAACAAAGGCTCCGATCTCCCGGCGCACTTTTTCGCCCTCGACTGCCTGGATGACCGAAGAAGACGTCTTTGTCGACGGGTCGGAGCTCAGAACGCTCTGTAGGTCTCCCAGAGTGCTTTGGATCTTCTCCAGGAACGAGTTCGGAGCAGATGCGGCGGTTGTCTCGGGTTGGTCAGTAGCTTGCGCATCTAGATTCCGAGCCATCTCGTTAGCTAGGGTGGTAATTAGCTCAGGTAATGACTGCCGCCAGCTCTCCACTTCATCCAGCAGCTGCTTCACTTCGCACATCGCTCCAGTTTTCTTCTTCTCATATTGCTGGCGATCCACAAGCTCTCGCTCGAGGATTTCCAATACGAATCCGTTCCTCTCGAGCGCCTGTATATTTGACTTGCTAACGGTCGAGGTAGTCTCAGAGCGGTCAACCGGTTCGGTCGTGACCTCAGGATTCAGGATCTCTTGCTCTGATGGCAAAAGCGTCAAGTTCTTTGTCAAGTTCTTCTTGGATGAGAGCAATGCGGTCACAAACAACCGCTTGAGTTCCGCCGCCTCGGTCTGCAGCTGCTGTGTAATCTTCTTCACATCGCCCTTCTGGTCTTCAAAGCACTTGGCCACAGACTCGTGGTGGAACTGTAACCGGTCCACGAGTTCTCGAATGTCCAAGTCCTCATCGTCCCACCGCCCGAGGTCTGCTTGGTACTCGCCCTGACCTTTCGCTGCTGCTGCATGTGGAGACCGAGAACCACTGTCGTCATCAAGAATCATTGGTGCGGACTTTGGTCCTGCACTCGAAGTGTCCACAGTCGCCGCCTTGTTGGCCACGAGTGAGCCCTTGGAGTGGACGGACGCCAAGTCTACCTGTCTGCTCTTTGCGCGATAGCCGGCGAGCTGTTTTCGTAGACTTGAGTTGGTCCAGCTCTTGGTTCGGAAGTAGTACAAACCCGTGATAATAGCCGCCACCATGCCGAAAAGACCCCCAAGGAGGCCGAAGATCAGTCCCCAGTCCGGCGCGAGGATCAAATCATCCGTCCGGCGCTTCGCACTCACGGAGATGAGGTTCTTCTCATTCAGCGGCACAATGGGTCCATCGGTTGGACACGATGTTCCATCGCTCATGATCACAACCACGGTCTTCGCGGCGCCATTCAGTGAGTTCCCAAAGACGTACGTGCCTGGCTCCGTGAAGGAGAATGCGAAGGCCGTAACCGAGCTGGCATTCGACTTGGCCTTAGTCGCGAGGCTGCGGAAGGCGCCGTAGTCGAAGCTCGGGTTCGTGTTCAGCATCGAGTCCTTCAGGTAAATCGGGTACGAGCCTGGCGCTGACAGGTCGAAGATCACGCCACTGCCGACGTTCAGGCACATCATAGGATTTGGAATTGAGGCTGTTTCGGTGTCGGTCGCCAGACGCCGGCGCTTTGCACTGGAAGAAGACGAGCCTGAAAGCGAACTGGGCACATCGTATGAGCCACTAAAGCCTGACGCCTGGATCGTGAGCGAGTGTAACTGACAGTTGGACGTCGTGCACGAGACCTTGGAGACGATCCCCTGGGCCGCGTCGGCGTTCTGAAGTGGCTCAATCGCCCCAGTGACCGGGTCGTAAAGCTGCAGTTCACCAGTAGTGCTGTTAACCTGAAGTTGCATGGAGCTCTCACGGCACTTCTTGTCACACACCAAGTCGAGATCCGGCTGCTTATCGCACTGACAGAGCCCGAGACTACTCACGTACGTGCCCGTGCCGTTGTTGCAGCTCTTATCACAGGAGATCGTAGTCACGGACATGCACGAGCCGCTCTCGGAGCGGACCTGGTTGCTGCCGCAGCGGTCGTACACGATCGGCTGGCAGTCAACGTCGTCGTCCTCGTCGCTCCTGAGAATCAGATCCTGGTCGTAGAACTCGTACCCGGGCTCACAGATACAGTAGCCGTCGGTCATCTGGAACGCCCGGTGGCTGCCGATGCACGTGCACTTGGTCGCGCCTGCGGAGGAGAACGCGCTCTTGGAGCACGGTAGACAGCTCGCCTGACCTGCAGCGTTCTGGTACGAATTGGCTGGACACTCGCGACAGAAGGACGAGTTTGTGGCGCTGAGCTCCGGTTGGTACGTCCCGCTAGGACACGCCAGTTCACGAGAGCTGCCCGCGGGACAGAAGTACCCAGGAGGACACTGGTAGCCGTTCTCAGTCTCTCTCGATACCGGTTGGCTGGATGTCGTGGCCCCCAAACACACGTAACCTTCGAGACAGATCTCACACTTGGTGCGGTTCGGATCCACTCCGAATGTGCCAGGTGGACAGCTCTCGCAGGACTCAACTAGCGCTTTGAACAGTCCACCCAGTGGCGTCTCGCGACCGATGTACCCTAGTGGACACGGGATCTGAGCAGTTGTCCCCGCTGGGCAGTAGTATCCTCGATCACACAACGTAGGGCGGTCAGTGGCCATAGGACAAAAATATCCACTCGGGCATTGCACTGGACTGGTGCTGTTGAACGGACAATAGCTGCCACCAGGACAGGTGACAGGCAGACCGGAGCCCTTCGGACAGTACGTCGTGTTCCCACACACAGTGGGCTCAATGGATCCAAGCACGCAGTACGATCCTCTAATGCATGTCTGGCAGTCGTCGGCGCTTTTCCCACCAGTAGTTCGTCGGAAGCTGCCTGTTGGACACGGCTTCGGACTAGTCTCTGCAGTTAAACAGAAGTACCCAGGCGGACAGTCATAGCCAGTAGGGTCGATCACGCCCGTGCGGTTGCAAAGCTTCCCAGCGTCACATGCGAGACAGTCTTCCAGGATCTTCTTGCCTTCACTTGGGTTGTACGTGCCAACGAGGCAACTGATGGCGCTCTTCCCATACGGACAGTAACTTCCACGTGGACATGCGACTGTTAAAGCCCCGTCTTCACAGCTCATGCCTGCAGGACACGGGCCACAGTCATCAACGCTGGCCCCGAGAGTCACGAGACGTGCTGTAGAGTTCGGACAGGGGATTGGGTCCAAAACCCCCTCTGGACAATAGTGGCCCACTGGACAGGGACCTCCCAGGTCAACTAGTGAAGCACTGACGCGAGTCGCTGGGTTGGGTTCCTGGTTGTACAGTTTACAGTAGTACCCAGCTGCACACGAGGCCGTCTCCACTCCTCCCGTGCAGTATTTGCCAGCTCTGCAGGCTGCGCACTGGTTGGCGCTCTCTAGTCCGGACTGGCGGCCGAAGGTACCACTGGGGCACAGTATCGGCTCAACTGTCCCCGTTGGGCAGTAGAATCTGAGCGGACAGGGCGACGGTGCAGTAGCGTTTGTGTCACAGTAGCTGCCCGCAGGACACGTCGTGCAGTTCACTTGGCTCTCAAAGCTGTTGTACGAGCCCTTGGGACAGCGGACCTGCGCTGCTGAGCCACTGGGACAGTAGAAACCTGCGTCACACGCTCTTCCCGTGCGATTGTCGGCTGGGGCTGAAAGCCACGCGCCACCAAAGCACATGAAGCCGCCAGCACACAGCCCTCCAGTTGTACCAACTGTTGGCTCGGCAGTACGAGCTCCACCTGCGCAGAAGAACCCAGGAGCGCAGTCGCCAGTTGGGGAGTCCGTAGGAGAGTCTCCTGAGCAGAACTTGCCCAGTGGACACTTTGTGCACTCGGAGGCACTCGCCAACTTGGTTTGGTTGCTGAACGTCCCTGCTAAGCACGGGAACGAAGTGGGCGACGGGGTCTGCAGAGGGCAGTAGAAGCCACTGGGACACTCTTTCGGAACGACAGTCCCCTGTTCGCAGAAGTATCTCTGTGGGCACGCTTTGCACTGAGCCAGCCCATTTTCGTCACTGAACATCCCAGCAGAACACACTGCGGGCTGTGACGAACCTTCTGGACACTCGAAACCTTTCGGACACCGCTGGGTCGCTTCGCGTTCTCCTCCTGTACAAGTGAACCCAGGTGGACACTTCTCAAAGGGAGTGACGATCCCAGAGACGCTGCAGATAAATCCTGCTGGGCAGGGGAAACAGTCGGCTACCTGGATATTCTGCGTATTCTCGGAGAACGTACCTGGAGGACACGGGATGGGGTTGCTCGTCCCCTGAGGACAGTAGTGGCCCGCAGAGCACACATCGCCGATAATCCCAAGCGAGTTGTGCTGGCCCGTGGGATTCGCAGTGTACGACCCCTGCACACAGTAGAAGCCCTGGTCACACGGCAGAGCGCGGTCCGTGTTAGTCGACGAGCAGTAAGACCCTGCGTCGCACACAATGGGGACGGCCGAGCCTTCTGGGCAATTCGTGCCTGGGAGACAGGGACCTCCAGCGGCGCTGAGTGAAGGCGTGCTGGACGAAGAGCCTCCGGTGCAGTAGAACCCGCTTTTGCACGTTCCCGTGGGCTGAATGGCCGCAAACTCGTCCACGTACATGCCTCCAGGCGCTGGGTTACACTGCAGCAGAGCCTGTAAACCAGTGACGTTGCCGAAGGTCCCAGGTGGACACGGAAACTCCACACTGCGCCTCGTGCCTTCGGGACAGTAGTAACCTCGTGGACACTGGTTTTCAGCGTAGTTGATCGTCCCCAGCGGACAGAAGAAGCCTGAGACGCATGGTTTGCAGACTGCAGTTCCCAGTTCATCTGCATACGTACCCTCTGGGCACGACCAGGGAGAAACGGATCCGATGTTGCAGAAGCTGCCCAATGGACACAGATTCCCCCCAAACGACATGTTGAAGTCAGCACTGGTAGTATCGGTGACAGTCGCTACACCACTGGACGGATTGGTGACTGTGTTGTTGCGCTTGCAGTAATAGCCAGCGGCACAGAGCCCCGTGGGTTTCGTGATGCCGAGATCCGCACAGTAGCTACCTTCATCACAAAACTTGCACTGCGTAGCGGTTGTGAGGCCCGACACATTCGAATACGTCCCTTGTGGACACGGCACTGGGATATACGTCCCCTCTGGACAGAAGGCCCCGATGGGACATGGGAGCGTGAGGCTCGTGGTGTTCCTCCCAAACTTGTTCTCCGAGGCTGTGGGACAATAAAACCCAGGAGCACAGGCGCCAGAGGGCGCGGCCAGACCCTCAGTCTCACAGTAGAACCCTGGGGTGCATGGTCGACACTCGGATACGTTTGCGATCTTGGTGCGATTGCTGAACGCGCCTACGGGACAAGGCACTGGGAATGCACCCGTGCCAATTGGACAGTAGTGTCCTGTGGGACAGTCGAGAAGCCTGTCGGTGCTGACTCCATCGCAGAAGTACCTCTCTGGACAAGTGGAACAGCTTGATCGGCCTGCATCCACTGTGTACGTCCCTGCTGCACATTTCACTGGGATGATGGTCGCTTCTTTGCAATAGTAGCCTGCGGGACAGATATCGCCAGTGATTGTGTCCGATGGGGTGGCGGACGACGCTCGAGATACGCAAAAGTATCCTTCTCTGCAGTTCCCAGTGGGTGTCGTGAGTGCAGTTCCTCCACAGTACAGGCCGCCAGGGCACGACGTGCAGGAATCCAGGCTGGTGCCTCCAATTGACGCTCGGAAGGTTCCATTTGGACATTGTACACCGGCACCAGAGCCCTTGGGACAGTAGTACCCTGCAGGACACATTTGTCCGAACGTTTGGTTGACTGGATTGGCCACTGGGGAGCTCTGAGAGCAGATAAAGCCCTCAAAGCATTTTTCACTGGGCGCCGAGAGGCCGTAGGAGTCGCAGTAGAAGCCGGCTGGACACGGTTCGCACTGATTGATCGCTACCAGTCCCTCCAGCCCAGAGTACGTTCCTGGCGGACACTTGACTGGCAGCGACGTGCTCTTGGGACAAGAGCTGCCCTTCGGACACACCACTGGCTGGATCGTCGCCGGCGAGCCGCAGTAGAAGCCTGCGGGGCAGTCCACGCACTGATTCTGCATCGGGTGAAGATTGAACTGCCCAAGCGGACATGGTGTTGGCGAAGTCGCCCCCGTGAGTGAATAGAAGCCTGCCGGTGTCGCGTTCTGAGTCGCGACGTTGGCTCCACCCGTGCAAAAGTACCCAGCGTAGCAGCTGCCCGTTGGCAGGAAAAGCCCTGGGGTCTCACAGTAGAGCCCTGCTGGACATGAGACGCACTGGGTCTCAGTCTCCAAGCCCGTGAAGTTGTTGAACGTCCCAGGAGGACACAGCGTTGGTATGGCTGAGCCAAGAGGACAGTACGCTCCCTGAGGACACTGCGCGCCAGTGTGTTTGCTGCTCACACCAAAGATTGTCGACTCGTAATTCATTGGCGCAGACGTGTACGCGCCTGACGTGCAGTAGTACCCAGGATCACAGGGTCCGCGGGGGACAGTGAGTCCAGTGGAGTCGCAGTACATACCTGGCAAACACATGAGGCAGTCTTCGACCTGTCGCAACTCAGACGAGTTCGCATACGTGCCAATAGGGCACGGCTCGGGTACAGCAACTCCAGTTCGGCAGTACGAGCCTGGCGGACACGGAATGGGATACGCCGAGCCTTTTGGACAGTATGAGCCTGCCACACATACGGCACAATCGTCTTCACTGCGGCCAGCCGTGCGATTGAGATAGTACCTCGCGGGACACGGCACTTGAGTCTTGGACGTCGACCGGATGGGGCAATAGAACCCTGGAGAACACTCTCCCGTTGGCTGAAGCGCTCCTTCCAGACTGAATAGTCCAGCTGGCGTGGGCACACAGTCTTCTAGCCCATCTTGTCCTGTGAAATTGCTGTACGTGCCTGCCGGGCAGACGATTGGCTGTGGAGTGGCGGACGGACAGTAGTACCCACGCGGACAGGCATCCACCTCTAGCGCAGGCTCACTGTCTGAACCAGGTGGACAGTACGTGCCGTTGTAGCACTTGCCGTAGAAAGCTCCCGGTAATGCCCAGCTCACGATGTCGGCTCGCATGTTGGTGTCGCTGGTGGTCGCACTGTTGCAAAAGTACCCGGCTTCACATATTGAGCACGCTTTGCTGCCTGTGGTGGAGAACTTGCCTTTGCCGCAGGGCTCCGGCGCGGCTTCACCCTCCACGCAGAAGTACCCAGCAGGACAAGTGATGCACGACGGCCACGCAACTCCTGGACCCACGCTCTGCGTCTTGTTCAGCGACGTGTAACTCCCTGGTTTGCACGGAATCGGATCCACAGACCCAGCAGGACAGTAGTACCCAGGAGGACAGTCGTCGCACTGACTCGCATCGAACAGCCACGTTTTTGAGGTGTACGTACCGCTCGGACACGGGAACTTGGTTGGCGACGGTGTGCCCAGTGGACAGTAGTACCCTGCGCTACAGTTGCCGTCGAGGAAGGACTTGCCGCCTGCGCAGTACTTGCCCTTGGGGCAGATTTCGCACTCGGTTGCATCTGCGAGCGAAGTGCTGGAGCTCCAGGAGCCAGGCAGACATGGGAATTGCTTCGCGAATGCAGTCCCATTGGGACAGAAGAAGCCTGCACCGCAGTCCAACATCGTCTGCGTCTCACCACCAGTTCCCTGCGGGCACGCGTGACGTAGTGGGCAAATCGTGCAGTCTTCTGCGCGGATGAGATCGACGCGCTCTGTGTACGTGCCCGCAGGACAGGGCTTCGCTGAGGCCAGTATAGTGCCACTCGGACAGTAGTGACCAGGTACGCAGCGGTTTGTGAACGCACTCTGGCCGACTTGAGGACATGCCCATCCTGGAGGACAGTCTAGACATTCGTGCAGGCCAGCAGAGCCCGCGTTAGGGTTGTACGTGCCCGCTGGGCACTTCTGAGGGGTGCTGCTAGCTTCCGGACAGTAGCTTCCGATCTCGCATTGGAGACATTGTGACGCAATTGTCAACCCTGTTTGAGGCCCACTGAATGTGCCAGCTGGACATGGGTACTGGTCAGCGCTCCTGGTGCCTTCGAGGCAGAAGTACCCGCGAGGACACGGCTCAGGATTCGCAGATCCCTGATCGCAGAACAACCCCGTTGGACATTTCTGGCAGGCGTCGAGGCTCTTCTGTCCAGACAGCGGGTTGAACGTCCCACTTGGACACGGATACTGGCTCGCGCGCTTCGTGGCCTCGGGGCAAAAGTACCCTTGGGGGCACACCTGCTTTGTCAGCGGAGTGCTCCCCATTTCGCAGTAGAAGCCCTCGGGACAGGACGCGCACGCGTGATCGACGCTCTGTTAATATAGACATACGCAGAGAGCATGAAGGTTACGAGGCGTCAAAATGCAACTGATGTAAGACAACTCATTCCTTGGACTCACCTCTCCACCGGTGACGTTGCCGAACGTCCCAGCCGGACACAGGAAGAACGTTGTGGGCGGGTTGCAGTAGCCGCCCATGGGGCACTCGTCCTGTGGAGGCGTCGGGTTCGTGGACGCTAGGCTGCACTTGTACCCCGGTCGACAGAGTTGGCAGTTCGCCTCGCCACCTTTGCTGAAGTAGCCCACTGGGCACGGCTGCGGTAGCTGGTCCGAGCGCGGACACTCGTAGCCTGCATCGCAACTGAGGCAGGTGGACGACCCGTTGAGACTGTAGGAGCCCATAGAACAGTTTTTGGGCATCTCGCCTGGCGTATCGCAGAAGTAGCCACGAGGACACTGTACGCAGGCAGCAGACCCTGCGGGCGAGTACCACCCGGGTGAGCACGGCTGGAAACTGGAGCTGTTGGTCAGAAGACACTGATAGCCGGCGGGACAGGGAGTGCAGGTCGCGTCGCCTCCAGTGGCATAGCTCCCAGCTGCACACTGGATCCGCTGGCTCGAAGTCGTGTCTGGGCACGCGTACCCCGGTGGACACGGAGTGCAGGTTGCCGCACCACCGAGGCTGTACGTTCCAGGTCGACAAGGGATCGGCGAGTCGCTAGTTGGGTCTGGGCATGCAAAGCCAACTGGACATGTCGTGCACGCGATCGCAGATCCCACAGCGAAAGACCCAAGAGGACATGGCGCGTTCCTGCTGCCGTCCACCAGTGGACACTTGGAGCCACTTAAACAGGCGGTGCACTGCGACTGGCCACTCAGTGAGAACGACCCCTGCGGACACGTCTGCTCAATATACTGCGAGGTGGACGGACACTGCTTCCCGCTGGGGCAGGGCGTGCATCTCGCAGCGCCAGCCTCAGCGTACGTCCCATTCAAACATGCGATTTGCGAGTTCTGGTTTGTGTACGGACAGTAGAACCCAGGAGCGCATGGTGTGCACTGGGATTGACCTCCGATGCTAAAGGTGCCTGGAAGACAGTTCTCAGGTGGAGAAGCTGGATCTGGGCAGGCTGCCCCGGCTGGGCACTTTGTACACCCTGAGCCTACTTGGATGTTGTACGTTCCATTTGGACAGAGCAACGGAAGAGAAGCTGATGCCGTGCAGTCATAACCAGTTGGACATGGGGTACAAGAAGTGCTCGACGCCTGGGAGTAGTACCAGGCAGGACACGAAACTGGATCCATACTCGGATCTGGGCAGTAGAACCCTGGGAGGCAGGCGAAGCACTCGGTCGACCCAGCAGGTGCAAATGTTCCCGAGCCGCAGCGAATGGGGGGATCGGTGATCACTGGACACTGATAGCCCTTTGGACAGGATCGGCACTGATTGTCTCCGTCCAAACTGTACGTCCCACTGTCACAGAGGACTGGAGCACCATTCAGAGGCGAGCAGTCGTAGCCTTTGGGACATGGGAGGCACGCTGTGTGATTCGCGTTGTTTATTTCGCCAAGGTCGCACGGTGTGAGGACGCCGTTGGTCGTGCACGTGTAGCCAAAAGGACACGCCGTACACTTGAGTGCGCCGTTGAGACTGGGTTTGCATCATAGCAGATGTGTTAGAAGCTGATTTGTACAAGTAGCCACCATGACAGAGACCGGTATTGCACACCTGTAAGATCCTTGCTGGCACATCTGCGGCGATGCCGTAGGCGACGGACAATAGGAACCCGCGACGCATTCCACACACGTGCCATTCACGGAACGGAAACCTTCTGAGCAGGCTGGAGGTGCCTGGGTTGAGCTGGAGCAGTCGGTACCCTCTGGACACAACGTGCACGATGGTGCATTGCCCAGTGAGTATGATCCAGATGGACACGACACTGGGAGCTCGTAGCGATCGGCGCAGAACTTGCCAGCTGGACACGCGTGGCAAAGACAGTCATCCTGTTCACAACAGTTATGATCGTTAGTACTGTTCACCACAATATGAGTATGTTCTTGCCACTCGAATACTCACTTCTAGGCTGTAGGTTCCCAATGCACACAGCAAAGGATTAGTGGATGGATCTGCACAGCTGTAGCCTGCTGGACACGGTCGACACGTCAGCGCATTGGTGCTGCTTGCGTACGTCCCCAGAGCGCAGGGGACAGGGTCCACTGACGCATTGGCGCACGCAGAACCAGCGGGACATGGAGTACAAACTGTGGATTTCACAGCGCTGAAAGTTCCCAGAGCGCATGCTTGAGGCGGTTGGTCCACCTGTGGGCAAAAGAATCCTGACGGACACGACGTGCACGTGACCTCACCCACAAGGGAGTACGCTCCTGTTGAGCACGCTGTTGGCTGTGACAGCGACCCAAAACAGGCGTATCCGGCTGGACATGGACCACACGGACTCGCACCTCCGTTGAATGCGACAGTTCCTGAAGCACACGCGATAGGCGATGTGGACGCCCTTGGGCAATACGAGCCAACTGGACACGCCGTGCACTGTGACTGGAAAGCTTCACTGTTGTACGAGCCTGCTGGACAATCGTGACACTGGACCTCGTTCTCCCCCGACCAGGTGCCAGCAGGACACGGCTGGAATACACGATCACGGTGCGCGCACAATGCGCCACTTGGACACGCTAAGCACTTGGTCGAGCCTGGCTGGTTGGTGTACGAGCCCGGTGGACAGGCTTGACACGTGAGCGCACTCTCAGCGAACGACGTACTAGCGAATGTCCCCACTGGACATGCACTTGGATTCGCGCAGCCGCCAGAGCAGAAGAATCCCAGTGGGCACGGCACACAGAGGTTTTGATTGCTAGTCGTGTTGCTGAAGGAGAACCAGCCGGCTCTGCAGGGCTCGACGCACTGGTCCAATTGCTGCGGCTCGTAGTAGACTTGGATGTCGCTCTGTGGGACGACAACGAGCTTCGGTGAGCTGAAGTTTGGGTCGGAGGAGGACGAAGAGAGGATCACGCCGGTTCTTCGACTCTGAGTAGCCGATGGGTCTGAGGAGGACGCTGGGGCGTTTGCTATAATGATCACTCGTTGTGGCATGTTCCACGTGCTCTGTGAGAACACCACGAATGAAGGAATGGTCGTGATGAACGTATCCTGTGGCGCCATTTGAATCTGAACGCTGTCACTGGGCTTGGACGTCAGTACGATCTCGTACGAGTCATTCCGCAGACCTTGGACCACCGTAGCGTAGCGAGACGACACTTGGACCAGCGGTACGTCGTTGTCTTCCACCAGCAGCTGCATCGAATCCACAGGCGCAAAGGTCTGCTCGGTGGAAAGCGCCTCGACGATCGTGTGCGTGATGACCACGGCATCGCCAGCAGATGACCACGCCACGTTGTCTTCAGTCGCGACGACCGTGATAGCTGCCGGGGTGGCCCAATCCGAGGACGAGAACACCACTTGGGACGGCGCGATCGTGACAGTGGGTCCTGTACCTGAGGAAGCTGTCTGAGACATCGAGACCGTCAACTGGGTACCAATCGGCGGCGCGCTGAGCTGCAGAGTGTACGTGGAGCCAGTGGACAAGCCTTCTTGCACCTTCAGATAGCGCGTGCTCACGACCACTTGGGCTTTCCGGAGCACGACAGCCGACGTGTCGACGTACACCTGGTTGATCAGGTGGCTCTGCGCGTCCACTGTATCTACTCGAATGCGGTTCCCGATCGGCCCTTCGAGCAGCGGATGCACGATGCTGTTGATCTGGACGCCTATCATCTGCATTCCAGCGACCGCAGTCCCCGTACCAACAGTGCGTGTCACGGTGATCTGGTTCGAAGTCGTACTGATTGTGAGATCTCCATCTAGCCCGGAGACTGGACCTAGCGATGCAGACACCATGGATCCGTAGATGTCTGGCAGGGTGATGACGATCGACCCGTCACTTGACAGCTCATTCGCTGGCTTCATACTCAGCTGCAGCGAAGATGCGCGCCCGCTAATCAAGGACGCGAACATTACCTGTGCGTTCCAGATCTTGCCTGGCTGCACCAGCATCTGCGGCAACGCGATCTCGAAGACTGACGCTTGTACCGCGTCGAACACGACCAACCGACCGATGTCGACTGCGCCAGCTCGAGGTGGCGCCACCAGTCCCATCAGTACGAACGTGAGGTTCGTGTCTGTTGGTAATGCCGAGCCATTGCTGTTGCGGGACAGCTCCATCGCGTGGCTCGCAAGCGTCACGCCGAAGGTGCCATCCATGGTCGACGCCAGCAACGTCGTGTCAATGGTAGCACTAGATGGAATGGTAAAGAGCTCATTGAGCTCAAAGCGGAAGACTGCGTCCACGGAGATCGCGGCGCCTTGCGTGTTGATCTCCAAGCGCAAGTCTGTCGTCGCCTGCGCCGTGTCATTGGTCCACGAGCTCGTCGTGACGACTGCGGCGTCCGCTCTGCCGCAGCTGGTGAGGATCGAGGCGGCGCAGAAGAGCGCGGCCAGCACTTGGCACGTCCATTTGCTGCGTATGCTCATGTTGTTGCGGCGTGCGGACGCATCCACGATCTTCTTCGCCTTCGCTTGTCAATTCGGGCTGGCCGCCTTTTCGAGGCCTTTAGCACCATGGGGTATTTTCTGTTAAATACTAGAGAATAATATACGGGTGGTTTGTGGGTGGTTTGCTTGGAGCAAAAGGTCAACAGCAAAGCAAACAGGGAGATTAGATTAGATATCGAGCGAGTGCCATGGCTCCAGCAGGAAAGCGTCGATTGAGCGAAGATGGCGACGCGGAGGACGCGGAGGTCGGCGCGTCGGCGATCCAGGTGACCAGCGGCGGACAGCTAGCCAAGCGTTCGCGCGTGCAGGACATCGTGCCGGTAGACCAGCAGGTCGTGACCGTGAAGAAGCTGAACGACCGCACGTCCGGACTCGCCGCGCCGACCATGCTGCTCACGGGCCACAGCGCGGCCGTGTACTCGCTCAAGTTCGATCCGTCGGGCCAGCACGCCGCGTCCTCGTCATTCGATCGGTCAATCTGTGAGTGCTGCGTATAGATGAAGGGAAACTGGATATGGAGTAATTTTACTGTTGCTATTCTGTTGCAGTGCTGTGGGACGTGTACGGCGAGTGCCGCAACTACAGCGTGCTCAGCGGCCACAAGAACGCTGTGTTGGAGGTGCAGTGGACGTACGACAGCGCGCAGGTCATCTCCGCCTCGGCAGACAAGACTGTCGGTGTGTGGGACGCGCAGGTGCGTGTTCATTTTCTGCTGTCGTTACGTATGAGTGTGTATGTCGATAGCATCGCTTTGACTGGGACGTCATTGATTTTGTTGTTTCACGCTTGCAGACTGGCAGACGCGTGAAGAAGTTCGCAGGACACTCTTCGGTCGTGAACAGCTGCTGCCCTGTCACGAAAGGGCCGACGCTGGTGGTCAGCGGAAGTGACGACTCGACCGCCAAGCTGTGGGACGTGCGCTACAAGCGCGCTGTGAAGACGTTTGAGAATAACTACCAGGTGACCGCGGTGTGCTTTTCGGCAGACAACAGCCAGATCATCACTGGCGGACTGGACGGCGACATCAAGGTGCGTGATTGATAGCCTGTGATCTCTTGAGCGTGTGTTCATTGGTCGTACTCACCGTGTTGAATTGCATGCCTTTGTATTGCCAACAGATGTGGGATCTGCGCAAGGACGAGGTGAGCACCGTACTCCAGGGCCACTCGGACATCGTCACAAGCATCAGCCTCAGTCCTGACGGAAACTTCCTGCTCTCGAACGCCATGGACGCGACCGTGCGCAAGTGGGACCTCCGTCCGTTCGTCACCGGATCGCGCCTCAAGATGACGTACCTCGGCGCGAAGCACGGCTTCGAGCGCACATTAATACGCAGCAGCTGGTCGGCCGACATGCGCTACGTCGCGAGCGGCTCGGCGGACCGGTACGTGTACGTCTGGGACGCGGAGACGGGCAACCTGCGTTACCACCTGCCAGGGCACACGGGGAGCGTAAACGAGGTGGCGTTCCACCCGAAGGAGCCCATCGTCGGCTCGTGCGGCAGCGACAAGAGCATCTACTTTGGGGAGCTGGCGGAGATGTAGACGCGAGGCCTTTGGCGCTCATGGAGACGGTGTTGGCTGCCATTGGAGCCTGTAGACGCAGAGCTAAAGACCGGCGTCGTTGCCGCCACCGCCGCATTGAATGAGAGCGCTTTGCATGTTGCATCTGTGACGCGATCTTTCATTCGGATCGCTCGCTTTCTCCCATCACCAGCGCACGAGCCAGATGGCATTCAAAAGCACGCAGCCAGCTGCGCGAATATTCAGTCTGTTGAAGTTGCCTGCTCTCTTTCGTTTCGCTCTCTTTTGCTTTTGGCTTTTTTGAATGCGATGAGCAATCTGATTGGCCCATTAGATTCCGAAATTCCTATTTTCTCTACTGACTTTCTCGACTCGCACTTATCCGAGTAGCACTGTGTGCTGTCCTTCTTCTTTGCCGCGGCCACTTGGAAGCGCGTCGCTGGCAAGTGAAAGGCAACAGTGCATGCGCGTGAGTGAGTGACGGGAAGAACCGACCAAGTAGACAAGCAGCAGAGCACGCGCACGTGACGCCGGGAGAGAGAAGGGGAGACAGTTGCTTGCGCTTCGTTACGTCAGTTCACGTGTGAGAAAGAGGGCGTCTGTCCGTCGACTCGCGCGCTCGGAAGCAAGAAGAAGAAGGAGGAGCGGAGACCGTGGGGGGAGATTTGCTGCTGGTCTTCTAGCTGCGCACTCCGACTGGTAGTGGCGAAGAACCCTGTACGTGTCTGTCCCTGTGCGTTCCCTGCCGTCATCATCGTCGCGTTAGAATCTTTCCGTTCGCTCGTACGTCAACCCGCAAGCAATGGACAAGCATGCCAGTCGCTCTTCTTCCACGCGTCCGGCGTGGATCAGTCGAGTCGCAAGAGCCGCAGTCGTCGTCGCCGGGCTCGCGTTGCTTTGCTCGCCGTCAAGCGCCGACATTGCGACTGCGCCATCTCCGCAGCGCGTGGTCCACACCCAGTCGACCCCTGTGCAATACGAATTTTCCACCGTCGAGCGCTCGACCGTCAACAGCAACTTCCAGGACATCATCATCGCTGGAGGGCTCGATGGCAGAGTGTATGCCATTAACGCCTGGACGGGGGATACGATGTGGACTTTTGATTCCGGAGGTCCGATGGTAGACTCTTCCAGCTGTGGCATTCCCACGAACCCGCAGCAAGAGCCGAATCAAGAGCACGAGCAAGACATTCACCACGCCGAGCCCTGGCGAACCACCGCGGTCGACGTTGACGGAACGCTGGATGCGATTACGAATAAGGGTGAGCGAGCAGTGATCGAGAAGCGCCGACAGTCAGCGGAAGTGATGACTACGACTGCTGCTGTGATGGCGGAGCTGGTGCCCTCGTACGACGGTCGGCTGTACCACCTTTCCAAGTCACAGGTCAAGGAACTGGAGATGACGATGGTGGACATCATCAACGCAAATGGACCTGTTCGACTCGTGGACGATGGCCCAGACGGCGACAACTTGTCCGACATCATCCTGTTTGGCGAGAAGAAGACGGAGATCTTTGCGCTCGATGCTTCGAATGGCCTTATCCAACCCTACTACCCGGTGTCAGCAGCGTCGTCGCCAGTGATGCTCTCGAAAGATGTGCTGTTTGGTCGCTCTGAGTTCACCACACGCGCTGTGCATGCTCGGAACGCTTCGTCGTCTCGCTGCTTCAAGATCGCCGAGTACTTTCTCCAGTTCACGGACCAGTCACGATGCTCGTTCCTCGACAAAGAGAAGTCCCAGGCTGCGTACTTCCCTCCTGATATTTTGGTTCTTCCCAAAGATCCAGACGCGTCAGAGGAAGACGAAGGATCAACCATCACAGCATATGACCCGTGGACGAACAAGCAGCTATGGGAGATCGAGATCCCGCACTTCGAGGTGCTTGCCGTCTACGGCATCTCTACCACGCGCGGGTCGACATTCTACGAGTGGAATGTCGACGGCCCGTCTGCTCACGCATCATCGAAGCAACGAGAGCTGAGTAAAATAAAAGCGTCCGACGAGAAGGCCACAGTCCTGGGATCAAGTACGTCTGCGCGACAGAAGTTGCTCGAGAAACAAGAGTCTGAACAGCGTCTTGAGGTTGAAGACGCGGGAGATGGATCGAAGCAACTTGCGAATGTTGTCTCGCGCAACTGGATCTCAATGGAGTCGCAATTTCGTCTGCGGCTGCTTGGCGAGAACTACTACCTGGAGTCCAGCACTGATGACGTGACCAATCTGAGAGAGAACGAGGCGCCATCTTCTGCTGCACTGCTCGACGAGAATCACATTGACGAGCTCTTCCGAAAGCAGCTTCCACGGGGGCGAAAGCGCCGCATCTTCTGGGAGCCGATCGTGAACGACGGCAAGCGCGGTGTGTTCATCACATATTACCATGTTGGGGCCATGATGGTCGGAGTCACTGTCGGCTGCTTGCTGATCGCGTGGGGCTGCTACGTGAAGGGGCTGTCTGCTTCGATCGCTCACAACGCCATCAAGAGCATGGATGGGAGCCAATTCTTCATGTCGCACGTGCATCAGCTGACGATTGAGCGCCCCGGCGAGGAAACCATCACCATCTCCAGTGTAATCGGTCGACCTCTGTTAATGACAGCTCTTGGCAGCTCGAACTCGCTCCCGATGCTCGAGAATGGCGAGCAGACGAGTAGCAGATCATCAAATATCGACGTTAACATTGATCCTGAGACCGAGGCCGATCTGATGGAGAAGTTTGCGCGCATGGCTGCAATCGAGGCCGCGTCGAGGTACTCGAGCTCAAAGTCAACAATGCTGCAACTGGAGTACGATGCGGATGCAGTGGATACGTCAGTGTCCTCGGCAATTGTTGTACGACCACGCAGGTCATCGTCGACGCACCATCCGGGCAAGTCGGCTTTGACGCTGACGCCGGCAGTCGATTTCGCGAACATTGATTCGCTCGACGAACTCAACCACTTGGAAGAGAAGATCCCTGCTTCGATTGTGGAACTGGAAAGTATCTCGGGCGATGAGGAGAATGACAACAAAGCGAAGGTTGCAGAAGAAGTTGTTGACAAAGCTGGCGACGCGGACGTCTCTGTCGAGTCCTCAGAGAAATCGGAGATCTCATTATGGAGCTCCGACACTGACAGCAGTTCAAGCAGCGACGGTGACAAGAGCAACGGATCCGACTCCAGCGTTGAGTCAAGTGTGAAGAGCAGCGATTCGTTGAGCAGTAAGACCGAAGATCAGTCGAAGCCACGGAAAGGCTCAGATGCTTCGTCGTCGGACTCGTCGCACACCAATGAAGCGGAGGTTCTGTTTCCATTCGTTTGTCAAAGTCGATTCGCAAACGAGTTCGAAGAGATCTCCGCGATCGGAAAAGGCGGCTTTGGTCAAGTCATTCTCGCTGAGAATCGTCTAGATGGTCGGAAGTACGCCATTAAGCGCGTTGGACTCCACTTGAAGAACCAAACATCGAAGACCCTGCAGAAGTTTCTCCGCGAAGTGAAGATCCTGGCACTGCTGGACCATCCGAACATCGTCCGGTACTACCAGGCGTGGCTCGAGAAGGTGGAAGACTCCGTGACAGGGCTCTTTGGCACACCGTCTGATCTGGATTCAAGCATGGCTGGTGTTCCTGGCAAAAATTACTCCATGAGCAACTTACTCGCGCCGATCTCGGAGATGGAGTTTTCCGAGAATCAGCGCAGCCAGATGGATTTCTACAGCGACGCGGGTGGACTGGATAACGAAGATGACGGTGGCTTCGAGTGGGAGCGTGATTCTTCAGCTAGCGCCAGCGAAGGACAAGCGTGGCGAGAGGAAGACTTAGTTCAGAACAATGGGGCGAGAAGGAAGCGCCGTCAAGAAGTGGTTGCTACGAATCGGCCTGCGAAGGAGTCAGCCACCGACGACGACATCTCAGTGGACAAGTGCGATCACTGGCTGTACATCCAAATGCAATACTGCGCGGGTCGAAATCTGGGCGACTACTTGGCGTTGCCCAATCGTCCGATGGAACTGTCGAAGGTGCTGAAGATCTTCGTTCAGATCGCAAGCGCTCTTGCACACGTCCACTCGTGTGGCTTGATTCATCGTGATCTGAAGCCTGCGAACATCTTTGTCGCTGATACGGAAGGCGATTCGATCAAACTGGGCGACTTCGGTCTCTCTCGCTACGCTGCCAACGTGAACCTGAACGCTCCCGCCACTGTTGAAGACCATCATCAACAACTGACAACAACAGTGACCACGGCTTCAACGAATATTGCTAGCGGCCACCAGATGTACTCGTCGTCCGTTTGGTCGGTTTCCATGTCGAACATCTCGGAGACTGAAGTAACTGCAGGCGTCGGCACCTACTTGTACGCGAGTCCGGAGCAAGTCGCCGGGAAGAAGTACAACGCGAAGACGGACGTGTACTCGCTCGGAATGATCCTGTTTGAGCTCTGCCACGAACGCTTTACGACCACGATGGAGCGCTACATTGCCTTGCGCGACGCGAGAGAGAACGTGTTCCCTGTCGAGTTTCGCTGGAACCAGCGAAGCCCTGAGCTCATGGGAATGGTCGCGAAGCTACTCAGCCACGATCCAGCAGCTCGCCCCTCTGCGGACGAGGTTGTGAAGTGGGGACAAGAGTTCTACGAGTCGAGCCTAGCCCATCAAGCCATGTCTGCGATGCGATCTCCACTGAATCCTCCTCGGGGCTATGGGAGTGTGCCAATGACGAGCTTCGACCTCATGGCGCCGGTTGACGCGCCGTCAACGTTCTCCTTCCATGTCGAGGCGAAGGCGGAGGACTGCGGAACCGAGAACGGCCCAGCGTGCGGCGAACGGCGCTTGCCGAACCATAATTTATTGAAAGAGATTTGCGACGTGATCGGACAAGTGGGGAACGACCTCGTGGAGATAAAGAAGTGCGGCCTCCAGCTTCAAGACGGCGTGCAGATCCTGGAGTTTGTGCTGGATGCACCTCTGGCGAGTGACACGAGCGGTGGAGACCGCTACACGGAAATCGTGGCGGCGATCGAAGCCCTGCCGGGAGTTGAGCAAGTGAGGCAGCTCGGTCTGTAAATCGAGAGCGAAGCAGCCAGCAAGACGGCGAGCATATCCGGATAGTATAGTAAAAAACAAACGACCAACGAATAGCAGCCACCCACTCATTGAGGAGATTTGAACTGGCCCAGCACGTTGTTCTTATCAAACCGGCGGACACACTTGCAGGGCTAGACGAAGCGTGTGCAGATTTCCGTGCGTGCTTGCGGTGAACTTACCAAGGGCCTCGAAAACAAACTAAAAACATCCAGCGACAATTTCAGGTACGCGATCGAGAAGGATACGAGCAAAACTGCATGGCTCCCTCCTCCCTCCCTCATAGTTGCTACCATGCTTCGTGATCTCAGGTCGTACAGGCGTTAACACCTGAAACAGGCGGTGATCATGACACCACGAAGAACGAGAGGCGACGACCAAGGAGTAAGGTGAAGCGGTACTTCATCGACGTCGTCGGACATTCGTCATTTGGATGCGACTAGCCAGATTTAGCAGGGACTGCTTCTCGTCATCACCGCTCGCCACGAATTAAACGACAGGGGGACAAACTGTGCGATGGAAGCGGCTGGAATTCGGGTTTGCCATGAGCAGGCTATGATGCGCAACGATTGAAGTTGGACGCTACTACAGCCGTACCCCTGGGAGCTACTGAATCTGGCCTCGTTTCTTTACACATCTCCATGGTCCCACGACGATCAAGTGAATTCTGAGTTCGAGGCCGCAAGGACTTCGGCAGTGCTTTTCTTCAGTTCACTCAGTTGTCTCGCGTTGTCCAACCAAGTGAGCGCTGTCCAAGCATCGTCGTAGTTGCCTTTGCAGTCGTGTTCAGTGACGTGGCTGTCTCTTGGGACACCGGCGCTCGCTGCGCTAGAATTGCCGACCACGACCAAGAGGAAAGTTTCTTACTATGTTGAATCAGGCGCGACCGCGTTTCGTCCCACACGCTTCGTCTCTTCGCAAAGAGTAACGTGCCTCCCACGCGGGCTACGCGACAGGACGCTCGAATTCCTGCTGCGTCTCTCTTCGACGGCCTGTGGACCACTTACGTTTCGTTTAGACGCCGAGTTGACTGCGATACTCGGTCACGTTAACGAGGTTGGCGAGCGAGCGAGCGAGCGTGCGCCATTCTTCAAAATGTCGCCTGACAATCCGCGCGAATGGCCTTCCCCGACACAAGCTCGCGACTGCGGTAACGACGACGACAACGGGGGCGGTTGCCAAGCGAAGCAGCTGCGGCGCAAAGCGCTCAGTCGCTTGCGCCAGATGCGGTACCGGCTGAAGCAACGCCAGCGTGAGATCGATCTGCCGGCCAGTGTGGCTTCACTCAAAGCTGAGATCAAGGCGCTTCGTGCGACGCGCGACGAGCTGCGCTTCCGCACGTGGCAAGATCGTGTGACTACGAGTCCCGCGCGAACAGCCGAGCAAGCGCTTTCGGAGACTGCGTGGGCGTACCTCCAATGCTTTCGTTATGGCTTCAGTCCAAGCACGCACGGACCATGGATCCTCTCTTCCGCTTCCAGAACGACTGCTGACGGCAGCGGCAGCGCGGGTGCGACGGGTTCGGCTCAGATCCAGTTCGTTGAGACGCATTTCCAGGCGAACATCGCGCACGGAGGCCTCCGCGGACGCAACACGCTGCTGGAGCAGTGGCGCCGGTATTCGACCTGCTTTGCGTCATTTGAGGTGAGACCGTCGTCGCTGACTGTGCTCCATCGCGCAGATCACCCGGTTTGCCAAGTCCGCTCACAGATGACGATGCATATCACGCCAGCCACAATCAAGGTCCTTTTGCCCCACGTGCAGAGCAAACCAAACGTAGTAGCTAAGCTGCTGGACACGATGCTGACACTGGACGTATGCGTGGAACTGGGATGTGGCGAGAATGGCAAGATCGACGTCTGCGAGACCCACGTCAGCTTCGTCGACGGCTTCCGAGCGCTGTTGGACGAGTACGCGACTGTGGCGCTCGTGCTGAACGACGCGTACATCACGGCGACAGGCCAGCTGGGTCGAGACCTCTTCAAGTCTACTTCATCGTGCCATGAGAAGCCACCTCTACTGTCACGACCCCATTTGCGCACCAACTTGAAGTGCTTCGATCCGCCACATCCAAGTGCCGCAGCAGCTCCGCAGCATTCGCCGGTCGCTGTGAACGAGTTCCCGCCTCCGAGCGCGACCAGCGACCTGAGACTCAACCTGGCGTACATCTTAGCTCCACTGTCATGAGTTCCGTTACAGTAAACCGACACATACCTATGCACCTAGTCGATTTTTCACGACGACACTTTGTGCAAGTGTCGCCGCCCGCGAATGATATCGCCCGCTGTAGCCCGGTACAAACCCATGCTTTTCTATGCATGGATCTGCAATGATCCCGCACATACGTAGCACAGGATATTGAACGCCGCGTTCTCGTCCCGACCAGCGATGTATGTACAACCAGTAGGTTGTCCGCTGTGTTGAAACGCAGATCGGCGATGCCGCGGTGGTGGAAGCTTCGTAAAGACATGAGCACTTTGAGCGTGTCGATGCGCCAGACGTAGATCACCGGGTACTTGCCCATCTGGCCTGAGGCTACAATCTCCAGCGTGTTGCTCGCACTTGTAGTGGATGACGAGCTCCCATCACTTGCACTTGAGCTATTCGAATGACTAGTCGCAGCGGACGAGGCTGGT